>LNAC01001606.1:0-53601 GCA_002007465.1 Ailurus styani
TCTCAAACTCAACACCCATAAAACAAATAACCCAGTCACGAAATGGGCAGAAGACATGAACGGACATTTCTCCAAAGAAAACATCCAAATGGCCAACAGAGACATGAAAAAGTTCTCAACATCACTCGGCATCAGAGAAATACAAATTAAAACCACAGCGAGATACCACCTTACACCAGTCAGAATGGCTAAAATCANGTCAGGAAATGACAGATGTTGGCGAGGTTGCGGAGAAAGGGGAACCCTCCTACACTGTTGGTGGGAATGCAAACTGGTGCAGCCACTCTGGAAAACAGTATGGAGATTCCTCAAAAAGTTGAAAATGGAGCTACCCTACGACCCAGCAATCGCACTACTGGGTATTTATCCTAAAGACACAAAGGTAGTGTTCCTCAGGGGCACGTGCACCCGAATGTTTATAGCAGCAATGTCCACAATAGCCAAACTATGGAAAGAACCTAGATGTCCATCAACAGATGAATGGATAAAGAAGATGTGGTATATATATACAATGGAATATTATGCAGCTATCAAAAGAAACGATATCTTGCCATTCGCAACGACATGGATGATACTGGAGGGTATTATGCTGAGCGAAATAAGTCAATCAGAGAAAGACAATTATCATATGATCTCTCTGATATGAGGAATTTGAGGGGCAGGGTGGGGGTTTGTGATGGGTNTTCTAATCTCATAAAACAAACTGAGGGTTACTGGGGGGTGGGAGGGTAGGGATAGGTTGGATGGGTTATGGACATTGGGGAGGGTTTGTGCTTTGGTGAATGCTGTGACAGATGTAAGCCTGATGATTCACAGACCTGTACCCCTTGGGAAAATAATAAAAATAAAATTAAAAAAAAGATTGCTATCTAGTCAATGTCCAAATTCTCTGTAATTTTTTTAAATCAAGATCCAACAAGATGTTTTATTACAACTGCTCGACATGTTTCTCAAGTTTCATTTAGCTAACCAGAACCTCTATTCTTAACCACTACACTCTGATCTAGGTTTTCTATTATGAAGAAAGGTGACTGTTTCCTTACAATAGGAGTTTTCAATCAGGGATTAACAGCTTTAAGGGATTCTATGAATCTCTTAAAATTAGGTTTTAATATTTTTCATGGATTTGTGTGAGTTGATTTGTCTAGGTAGATTATTCTTGGCTCTTATTAGAGTCTCAAAGCTTTAAGTAAGACTCAGAACAACTGAAAAGTAGGTACTATTGTCACAGAAAATTGTGGACCACAAAAGCTAAGGGAAGAACATAACATGGCTAGTTGGTGATTTCTTTATGAGGATGGAGAATGAAGTTAAATTCAGTTATTTATTAACTTTAAATTTGAGAGATTTTAAAAAATTAATTTTGAGAGAAATAGAAATAGTTAAGGATTAACTGATGTCTCCTTAAAAAGAGCAGAATTATACTTGGGGACTCTTAAGTCCCTTTTAAATTATATGTCCCTTTGAATAAAGCATCTTGGTATATTATGGTTTTACTAAGTTGTGGTGAAAATCAAGCTCCCACCTTGAAATGAATTCCCTATTTGATGGGATGTGTGACTCCACATGAGTTGGGGTAGGTAGAGACTGATTTTGCAAGATGCCAGTAATTTGTTCCACAATAATAGCTCTATTGAATATGTGTAAAATTTTTCAGTATTATATATGCATGTATAAAAATGAAATGGTAGAAAGTTAGCATTAATCTTCCCTCTTTACTCCACCTTTTCCTAGATGAAGTCCAACATCAAACACCCAATGGTATTATCGCCAGCAGTATAGAACCCCCCAAGCTACCACAGTACCCCAAATTGCCTATTCAGAGGAGTGGGGAAGCTGACACTGGGAGGAAGTCTCCAAGCAGCAGGCCTGTTTCTGATGGCAAGTTGGAGTCCTGTCCTGAAGTGGATGTGGGGAAGCTGGTGTCTAGGCTGCAGGATGGAGGGACCAAGGCCATACCAAAGGCCACCAATGGACCTATGCCAGGCTCTGGGCCCACAAAAGTCCCCTCCTTCCACATAAAAAGACCAGCACCTCGGCCCCTGGCTCACCACAAGGAGGGTAAGTGCTTGGGAATCCCATTGGAATCAGAATTGAAACCAACTATTTTCCATCTTAAGATCTTTCTGAAGTTGGAGATAATTAAGTAGGAATCTATTTCAAATTTACTATCACTAATGTTGGAATGGTGGGTAAGAACATAAAATCCATTCACAATAATCACTAGAGTGTAAACTTAGTGAGGGCGGGGATTTGGGGCCTGTTTTATTTACCTCTGTATCCCAAGTACTTAGAACAATGTTTGACTATCACAAGGTAAGCACTCATTGTTTGTAGAATAAATTGATAATAATAATATGTTTATCAATATTATTATTGCTGCTGTTGCCATTGAGTATCTGCTGTGTCCCTGGCACTGTACTAGGTATTGACAAATTATTTCCAATCCTCACAACGTTACTGTGAAGAATATATTACTGTTTTTCTTTTCTAATAAAAAACTGAGGATCCTAGAGCTAAGTGATTTGCCAAAGGTTCACGGTTACTAACTGGCAGACCTGGGATCTCAATCTTACCAAGTCTGGAAGGTACCAAAGCCTGTATTATTTCCAATAATGCAGAACTATTACTTTACCTTTGTTTAAGAAACTTTGAAATTGATGAATTGATGGTCTCGTTCTCACTTTTCAGATTAGTCAAAATAGGGACAAAGGGGCACAATTTCTGTAAAACTCTGGATTTTTTAAGTTACAAATCCAAGATGTAGCTGACTATGGTAAATTCAATTGAAGACTCATGTTTGGAAGTTGGGGCTAATCCAGAGGGCATCTGGAGGATGGTACATAATTCTATGAAGATAATATGGTATAATGGACATAATATGGACTTTGATATCACAAAGGCTTGGGCCCAAATTGTGACTCTTTTACTTTCTAGCTGGATTACCTTCTAAAAAATGTGCCTTGTTTTTTATCCTGTCCTGTTCCAGAAAGGATTTAAGGCTTTCACAATATAGAAAATATAAGAACTTAAAAATAATAATAATACTTTATTCAACAAGTGTTTATTGAGTACTTGCTGTGTGCCTGGCCCCATTCTAGGCATTGAGGACATAAGAAAGAATAAGACATACAAGGTCCCTACTCTTTTGAGGCTTAGATCAGGGCTTAGCGAACTATGGCCTTAACTGAAAAATATCAAAAGAAAAATAACATGTCATGACACATGAAAATTATATGAAATTCAAATTTCTATGCCCATCAACAGACACACACCTAAAATATTAGCTATCTGATACTTTACAGAAAATGTTTGCTGACTTCTGCCTTAGATTCTAGAGAGTACAGGTGAGAAAAAATGAAGCCAAGAGAGGGGGGAAAAGGTAGGATAGTAGGGATATGGAAAGAATGGAGTTAGTACACAAAATGTTTCCTATGAAGCCTTACACACTTGCTGGAACAGTATCACAGATTTGGCTCCAAACTTTCTAGAGAAAATGAGAAGAGAAAGAACTTGATAGTCATAAAAATCCATGTTCTTAAGGTAACAACAAACAAGTTGTTCAAAAAAGCACAACTCATACATTTTTGAAGACAGAAAATACTTCTAAGAAGCATTTTCTGTCAAGGATTGTTGCACATAAAAACCTCAATATGGGCTGATGGCATTGTCTCAGAGCACAATTCAGTAAAATCTATTCTATGGGAGCCTGATAGGATTTCCACTAACTGACTATGAATTCTTTGGTTTGACCCAGTGATGCGTCTGTCTATATGATTAATAATTAAGCTATTCAAGATCTGTGCACCTTGGTTTCTATATCTTTAAATAGGAGAAACAGCTCATCCCACAGAATTGTTGCTAAGGTTGAAAGAAATAACAAAATATCTGCCATATAATCAATATTCAAAATATGTTATTAATTCCTTTTCTCTGCCCTTCCCCTTCCTAAGATTTGTCTATTCAGAGAAATAGCCAATTAAGACTAGACTTCTATGTAGACACAGTTTCAATTCATAAGTCATGTGTTGACCTTCACATCAATCTGTTAGAGAGTTGGGTAACTCAAGTTATGTTCATCACGGTGAAGTTTTTCTTGCCTTTTTCCAAGCCTTGAGGTCAGTCAGATCATATCAGTTTAGCACACACAGTAACTTAGCCCTCCCTCCATCATCTACTGCAAAGTTAAATTCCAGAGGCATTCCCCCTTCCCTTTCCTCCACATTCCTGCTCCAGACTTCTGGTAGCAACTAACAGTTTCGGTTAATGTAAGTACTGATCTTGCTGTCCAGTATCAACCAGACTATCTAATTTGGGCCACATCATTGCCTGCTTTTGCTTTCTATCTTAAATCAGTCAGCAACAGGCTAGTATGATGCAGCCTTTTTCAAAGCCCCATACCTCCAGCCTTAGCCACAGAAAACAGAACTGAGGTAGTAGTTCCGGCCTTGGTGGAACATCAGCCAAACTTCTGCCTCTTTTTTTAAGTTTTTATTTAAATTCCAGTTAGTTAACATACAGTGTAACATTCGTTTTAGGAGTAGCATTTAGTGATTCATCACTTACATATAACACCTAGTGCTCATCACAAATGCCCTCCGTAATATCAATTTAGCCCATCCCACACACACACCTGTCCTGCAGCAACCATAGTTAAGAGTCTCTTTCATGGTTTGCCTCTCTGTTTCCCTATGTTCATCTGTTTTGTTTCTTAAATTCCACATATGAGTGAAATCACATGGTACTTGTCTTTCTCTGACTGACTTATTTCACTTAGCCTAGTATGCTCTAGCTCCATCCACATCACTGAAATGGCAGGATTTCATTTTTTGATAGCTGAGTAATATTCCAGTGTGTGTGTGTGTGTGTGTGTGTGTGTGTGTGTGTGTGTGTGTGTGTACACATACCATGACTTCTTTATCCATTCATCAGTTAATGGACATTTGGGCTCTTTCCACAGTTTGGCTACTATTTATAATGCTGCTATAACCATCAATATCCTAGAGGAGAACACAGGCAGAAACCTCTTTGACGTTAGCTGTAGCAACTTCTTACTAGATAAGTCTCTGTAGTTGCCTCTTTGAACTTTGCTCACTCCTCACCTCTTTCTCTCTCCCTTCCTCCGCATTTTGGCTGCCACTCCAGCAATAGATTCCAGGCATCAGAACAGATAACAGTTAATCAAAAGCTGCAAATAGCTCTGCCCCAACATATAACTGATAGTTGTTAGCCCCAAGTGCTGGCCAACAGCCTGAATGACAGTCAGAGGGTGGGAACTGTCACCTGAGCTGACCCACTCTGCACCTTCCAGTTGTCACTCCATTTCAGCTCTTTTGTTCAGAGCTTTGCCTGCCATGTCAAGAGCCAATGCACAAGCCTCATTGCTTTAGTGATCCAACTGTGCCACTGTCTTGTCTCCCATCTCCACCCCTTGTATCAGTCCAACATTTGAGTGGACTTGATATTCATTTTTCTTCAGCAATTAAAAATAACAAACACAAGGCATTTGTTAAATTGCATTGTTCCATGGCAGTCAACTAAAAATAAAATCAATATTGTTTGCTGATATAATTTTGTCAAGGGCTTTTTTTCTGTTCCAGACATAGAACTGGATGCTTTTTCTTTTTCTATTGTATATAATTGTGAGAAACCTATGAGATAGTTTCTTTTCCCCTCATTTCACATTTATTTCCCCATTAAGAGAAGTGAAACAACTTTCCAGAGTCACCGACATTGTAAGATAGGGAGACAGAACTTGAACCTTGGCTTCTTCGGTATCACATCTTTATTTATTTTTTTAAGAATGTATTCATTTATTTGACAGAGAGAGAGAGAGAGAAAGAGATCACAAGTAGGCAGAGAGGTAGCAGAGGGTGAGGAGGAAGCAGGCTCCCTGCTGAGCAGAGAGCCCGACCTGAGCCGAAGGCAGAGGCTTAACCCACTGAGCCACCCTGGTGCCCCACATCTTTATTTCTTAAACAGCTTTAGCTACCTTCTCCTTTATATTTTCTACAAAGCATTAGCTATTAGGAGACCAAAATTATACAAGCCAATATCCTGTCCTCCTTTGATATCACTGCTTCTAACCAGGCCTGGCTTTGGAGAGGGCTTTGGTGTAGTTTATACAAAGGAACTTAGGACTTTCCTTTTGAGAGCAGGGTGGGGAAGATATCTACTTACATGCATTTGTTCATTTATTCAGGCACAGTGCTATGCAATAGGAGAGAAAGGGATGAAAGGCCATGCATGGTCCCTGCCATCCAGAGGTTCATGGTGAGGCTGGCATGTAAGCAACCAGTCCCAGTCCAGTATGACCCATGTTCTAATGGGGGTGAAAAGAAATTCATGTTAGAGTATGGGGCAAGGAGACTTTCACTCTGCCTTAGATTCTGAGATAAAAGTGAAAGATATAGCCACCCTGGGAACCTATAATATATGTGTTTAGGAGCACTTCTTAGCTCTTTCATCTGCCTTGACTAGAGAGAAAAGACTGCATTCTGATGGTGTGTTCTAGGGGTTGGTGAACTCATGCTTGTAAGGCTTTGCTCAGCCACAGGGCCATTAATTCTCCACTAGGGTAACTATTGCAATGAGTAGCATTTCTGCTCCAGAAGTATTAGACTTGCTCTTGAAATAATTGGCTGTGCTGACCGTTATCCACATTTGATTGTTTGGATTCATTATGCTTTATTAATCTATTGTGTTTGGTTTTCATTCTCTACCTTTCCTGGAGCCTAACTCCCAGGTGATCCAAAAGAGTAATCAGTGGCTACAGGAGAAGAGAGGCTTTCAGGTGAGCATGGCAGAATTTCATAGAAAGTAAGAGATGATTCTAGAAAATTGGGGAATGTACAAGTAGAAAGAACCATCCCTTATTGTGCTCTCAGGTCGGGTATAAATGGTTATAAGAAAAGGTGGGAGAAAGTTACTTAAGGTTGAAGACTGATGGCCATGAGGTACTAAGAAATCAACAAGTGCTAAGTTTTTTATGATCATTTTACAGAGAATGGGGAGGGAGAGAAGAGGTTGGGCTGGAGAGGGAGGTCAAATTTGAAGTAAAAGTTAGGTTGTGGACCAAAGTTAAAAAGAAATTAAGAGGAAGTACAGTTTGGTAGAAAGATCATAGGCTCAGAAGGCTTAGTGAATTCTCAGATGTGACAGGTTTCAGAGTCTCCCAGATATGATTTTTGAATCCTAGCTCTGCCTCAGAGCTGTGTACCTTTGACAAGCCACAACCTCTCTGAGTCTTAGTTTTCTTATTTATAAAATGAAGATAATGATTATGCCCATAGGATTGTTGCAGCAGTGGAATAAGGTATTCATTTGCTTGGCACATAATGAGTACTCAGTAAGTGGTAGCAGTTGTTTTGCTTTCATAGGAAGCTAAGTACTAGCTATATAATCTTAGGTAAACTTAACTTCTTTGAGCTAGTTTTATTAACTGTAAATGAGGACAATGCCTACACTGTAGGAAACATTTTTGTGGGTATAAAGTAAGATTAGGTATAGAAAACATTTATACAATAATACAATAGAAGTTCAGGAAGTGATATTGTTACTGGATGGGTAACAACCTCTTAGGAAATGGCAGCCATAGAAGATGGTACGTGTTTACTGTTTTGTATTTTGGAGCCCATGAGAAGCTTCAAGCCTCAAACTTAGATGTCATGAAAGAGCTCAGAGCTACTCTTTCCACCCTTAAACTTTTTCTGACCTTGCCAAACACTGAGAAAGAGAAGGACCATTGTTGAGGGGAAGAGACAAGGAAGGATTTTTAGCCATTCCTTCAAGGTCCACCTTGAGAAGTCCTATTCCTTCCATGAAGCCTTCTGCCCCAGGGAATTCTACTTTACCTCATTTCTTCTGACATTCAAGTTTGACCCTTTAATGTAGATGCTGAGTAACAGTATTCACACTTGTTTCCTAAATGTATGACTTCATTGTCCAATTCTGTTTTAAGCCCCTGGAGGGCAAGGTCTATGTCATATCACTTGTGAGAGAGTAAGGCTGGGCACAAAAGCCCTCAATAAACACAGCATATTGTAAACCTTTCAATTTAGGTTTCAGAATAGCCCTGAAATTTGGCCATGTCATGTTTGTGTATGTGTCAACGATATCACAACTGGGAACTTAAAAAAGAAAATCTCTTTATGTTGTCCTTCTAATGGACTGAAGTACATTTTTCTTTACTCAATATTTATCGAATATCAGTTATGTGCAAGGCAATTTCCTTGGGCTTTTAGTGACCACAGAGATGAATCCTACCTGGATCTTGCTATCAAGTTGCTTCTATTCTAATAGGGGACATAGAGCCACCAAAACAAAGATTCAAAGTACAAGATGATTAGTGCCTTATGAGTTGGAGAAAAGGATTTGGAACATCTTAGGCTTGGAGCACTTAAGCTGAATCGATAGATGATATAAATTTAGGCATGTAGGAATAGGGTAAAGGGAATCTGGGGAAAATATCAGTTGTGGGACATGTTTATAGAACAACAAATAATACTGTTTGTGTGGACTGTAGGATATGTGAAGAGAAATGGTGGAAAGGTAGATCACAAAGATTAGCTGAAGCCAAGTGAAAGAGGATAGTGACTTCCAAGTTAAAAGTGATTGAGTATATTCTTCAGGCAACAGGGAACTATGGAGTCTAAATCTACATATATTTTTCTATCAGATTTTTTTTCAGACTGGTTAAATACATGATCAGAAATGGCTTCTAAATAATGCCAAAAGCAGCATTTAAAAGTCAGCAGGGAGAGCTATAGGTCTATAGACTTATATCATGAACCCATTGATCTATAAAACATTCTAAGTCCACATTGCACAGGTTTGAAGTCAAGGTCAAGTTTCAAGGTCACCCAGCAAGTTGGTTTTAGTATTAAGACTGGAATCTAGCTTTCTTGACTCCCAGTTATATTACTTTTCCACTTCTGCCTCCTCAGTTTGACATTGTGGTTTTACTGTAGCAAATTAGAGATAAGAGAGAATAACACTGGAGTCTTTCAACCAAGAAACCCTGTTGCTGTGACTTCAAAGTTTGACTTGTAATGAATCATCAGTAAAGAGCCTAATGTTTGTTTTCCAAGGCCTTGGGTTGATGTCCATTTAGATTTGGCTGTAAGTTGGAAAGAAATGGGATTCACATTTTAGGAGGCATCATCTGGTTCTCTTATCAAGAAATCTCTCTAAGATGGACCCAGATTTGGGTAGAAGTGTTTTCTGGCTCTCACTACAGTGCACATTTCCTGTCCAACACCACCCTCACTATCCAGTTGAAATGGAACAGCATTATCAGCTCCGGTCATTTTGATCTGCAGTGACCAAGTTAGCATCATGCGACCTGGTGCTTCCTAACTGTGGCTACACATAACATCACCTGGGGAACTTTTTTGTTTTTAATGGGTTTATTTTTTTAAGATTTGTTTATTTATTTTAAAGAAATAGAGTGCAGGGGGTGGGGTAGAGGGAGAGAGAAGTTCAAGCAGACTACATGCCCAGCGCAGAATTGGACACAGGGCTCGATCTCACAACCCAGAGATTGCAACCTGAGCTGAAATCAAGAGTTGGATGCTCAACCAACTGCACCACCCCAGGCTTCCCACCTGGGGAGCCTTTAAACATACCCATACCCAAGTCCTACCCTAGTCAATTAAACTAGGATCTCTGGGGTTTAGGTCCAGATGCTACATGATTTTAATGTTCAAAATATATAGCCAAGGTTGAAAACCACTGGTACTTAGGACTACATGGACTTCAGAAATCAGATGTTATCTGAATCTATTGCCAATTACCTATGAGGTTAGTTCTTATCTGTGTCTCTGTTTTCACAACCGTAGAATAGGATACTTTCTACCTTGGAAGGTTATGACCCATGTTAAATGAGAATATATGCATAAAATACTGAGTATAGTATCCCAATATCTAGAACAGACCAGGTGTTCAATAAAAGACAGCTAAAATTTTAACAGGTATTTTATCACCATTACTATTATTTTTACCATTTATAATTTTTATATGACTAATAATAACAGAACACCAGGCACTAGGAAAAACAGTGGATGCAGAAATAAGAGATAGGGCTTTCAACCCTCAGTCTATCACTTACCTAACTATGTGACTTGAATTTCTTAGTATTTCTGAATCTCAGTTTTATTCTCTATGAAATGAAGGTAAGACCTATCACTTTTTTCCTCTAAAGTTTATTGTAAATATCAAGTAGTTATCTGGAAGAGTGCTTTGAATGGTATAAAGTATGTTAGAAAAATCAGGTTATTATTATAATTTTGATCATTTTTTAGCTGCAATGCTGTGTACCCAGCCTGGTGCTAAGGGGAATGGCATGTTCAGAAATATAAGATAGAGTCTAGATGGGGGGACAGAATTTGTATGTATATACACACATAATTCCTCCATTAGAATACCAATCACACTGTATTATCATTA
Organism: Ailurus styani; assembly: GCA_002007465.1. Taxonomy (NCBI): domain Eukaryota; kingdom Metazoa; phylum Chordata; class Mammalia; order Carnivora; family Ailuridae; genus Ailurus; species Ailurus styani. The sequence continues at coordinate 10,447 of LNAC01001606.1, forward strand.
TCTCTTTTCATATCTGTCTCCCTCACCAGAATGGCTTACTAGCTGGAGGAATTAAAAAAAAACCCACAAGGCAATATATAAGTACTTCATGAGTGTTACCTGAACTGTTCAGAAGGGTGAAATCTGAGCTGTTTTGAGGAATGGTTACAGTACAGATAAGACATGAGAACTGGGGCATATATCAGGTAGGAAGCAAAACAGTCTAACACTTACTTACCCCTGCTATATGCTATGCACTTACAATCACCTGGTGAGGAGAGGTTATTATATCCACTTCCCAGATGAAGACATCAGTGGTCAAAAAGGGGAAATAACTGCCCAGAGTCCACTAGCTTGGAAGTAGCAGAACAAGACCTCAAAATCAGGTCTACTGAACTCCAAACTTTTGGTACTTTCCACTATACCATACCAGCTTACCTAAAAGTAAGAATCAAGGGCTCACAGGACACCTGGGTGGTTCAGTCAGTTAAGCATCTGCCTTCATCTCAGGCCATGATCCCAGGGTCCTGGAGTGGAGTCCCGAATTGGGCTCCCTGCTCAGTGGGGAGTCTGTTTCTCCCTCTGCCTCTGCCTTTCCCACTGCTTGTGCTCTCTCTCTCTCAAATAAATAAATGAAATCTTTAAAGGGCTTTCTTTGGTAGGGCAATTAGGAGACCAGTTTAACTAGAGTAGAGCTGGAGGATAAAGTCCAGATTTGCTGCCTGGGATTATAATTTGGGAGCAGTTTATAGAGGGCTTTGAATATATATTAAGGAATTTGAACTTCATCCTATACATTTTATAGCTACTGTATGATGTTTAAGAAGAAAAATGATGTTGAAATACTTATGGTAAACCTTATGACAGTATTACGTGGATTTAAGTTAATTTTTTTATATTTACCTTAAAATTCTATAGAAGAGAACATGAAAATATAAAGACGTACTAAACAAAAAATCAATATCAAAATCTACCAACAATGTTTTTCTCCTCTATTTTTTAGTTTTTATGTAAATTCCAGTTAGTTAACATACAGTGTAATATTAGTTTCAGGTGAACAATTTAATGGTTCAACACTTAAAACACTCTGTGGTCATCACAACGAGTGCACTCCTTAATCCCCAACACCTAGTTACCCATCCCCGCCACCTCCCCTGTGATAATCATCAGTTTGTTCTCTATAGTTAAGAGTGTGTTTCTTGGTGTGCAACTCACATTTTTCCCCCATGATCATTTTTTTTGTTTCTTAAATTCCACATATTAGTAAAATCATGGTATTTGCCTTTCTCTGACAGATTTATTTTGCTTACCATAGTATTCTGTAGCTCCATTCACATAATTGAAAATAGCAAGATTTCATTCTTTATTATGGATGAGTAATATTCCATTGTGTACGTATGTATGTGTGTGTATATATGTATATATACACACACAAAATATTGAATATATATGTACACATATATATTCCATTGTACATATATATGCAATATATACAATATTCCATTCTCTGTGTGTATATATATATACACATATACATATATGTACATATATACATGCATATATATACATATACATATTTATATCTATATATAAAACATCTTTTTATCCAACTTTTTATTTGAATTCCAGTTAATTAATATAGAGCATATTAGTTTCAGGTATACAATTTAGTGATTCAACACTTACATAAGATACCCTCTGCTCATAACAACAAGTGCACAACTTAATCTGCATCACCTACTTAACACTTCTGCACACCCACCTCTCCTCTGACAACCATCATTTGGCCTCTATAAATTAAAAGTCTGTTTCCTGTATTCCTCTCTTATCTCCCACTCACAGTCATTTGCTTTGTTTCTAAATTCCATTTGAGTGAAATTATATGGTATTTGTCTTGCTCTGACTGATGTATTTCCCTTAGCAGAATACTCTCTACCTCCATCCAAGTAGTTGCAAATGGCAAGATTTCATTCTTTTTAGTAGCTGAGTAATATGCCTCTGTGTGTGTGTGTGTGTGTGTGTGTGTTATGTATATATCACCTCTTCTTTATCCATTCATCAGTCAGAAATGGGCAGTTTCCATATTTTGGCTATTGTAGATACTGCTGCTATAAACATCAAGGAGCAGGAATCCCTTTGAATTAGTATTCTTATATTCTATCAGTAAACACCTAGCACTGCAATTGCTGGATCATGGTGAAGTTCTATTTTTACCTTTTTAATAGCAACCTCCACACTGTTTTCCAGCATGTCTGAGCCAGTTTGCATTCCCACCAGCAGTGCTAGTGGGTTCCCCTTTCTCCACATCTTCACCAACAACTCTTGTCTCTTGTGTTGTTGATTTTAGTCATTCTGACATATGTGAGATGGTATCTCATTGTAGTTTTGATTTCTATTTCCCTGATGAGGGGTGCTGAGCATCTTCTCATGTGCCTGTTGGCCATCTGGATGTCTTCTTTGGAAAAATGGCTATTTGTGTCTTCTGCCCATTTTTTAACTGGATTATTTGTTTTTGCGATGTTGAGTTCTATAAGTTCTTTATATACATTGGATACTAACCCTTAATTGGATATGTCATTTGCAAATATCTTCTCCCATTCTGTAGGTTGCCTTTCAGTTTTGTTGATTGTTTCCTTCACTGTGCAACAGCTTTTTATCTTGATGAAGTCCCAAAATTTATTTTTGCTTTTGTTTCCCTTGCCTCAGGAGACGTACCTAGTAAGAAGTTGCTATGGCCAGTGTCAAAGGGGTTACTGCTTATGTTCTCCTCTAGAATCTTAATGCTTTCCCGTATCACAAATTTAGGACTTTCATCCATTTTGAATTTATTTTTGTGTATGGTGTAAGAAAGTTGTCCAGTTTCGTTCTTTTGTATGCTGTTCTCCACTTTTCCCAACACCAATTGTTGAGGACACTGTCTTTTTCACATCAAATATTCTTTTCTGCTTTGTCGAAGATTAATTGACCATATAGTTGTGGTTCATTTCTGGGATTTCTATTCTGTTCCATTGATCTATGTGTCTATTTTTATGCCCGTACCATACTGTTTTGATCACTACAGATTTGTAATATAACTTGAAGTCCAGGATTGTGATGCCACCAGCTTGGCTTTTCTTTTTCAAGGTTGCTTTGGCTATTTGGGGTCATTTGTGGTTCCATACAAATTTTAGGATTGTTTATTCTAGCTCTGTGAAAAATGCTGTTGTTATTTTGATAGGGATTGCATTAAACATGTAGATTGCTTTGGGCAATATAGATTTCTCACAATATTTGTTCTTCCAATCCATGAGCATGGATTTTTTTTAAGATTTTATTTATTTATTTGAGAGAGAGAGAGAGAGAGAGAGAGAGAGAGAGCAAGAGAGGGAACACCAGCAGGGGGAGTGGGAGAGGGAAAAGCAGGCTTTCCTACAGAGCAGGGAGCCCGATGTTGGGCCTGATCCCAGGACCCTGGGATCATGACCTGAGCCGAACAAAGGCAGATACTTAAAGACTGAGCCACCCAGGCGCCCCAAGCATGGAATGTTTTGCCATTTCTTTGTGTCATCTTCAATTTCTTTCATCAGTGTTTTTTAGTTTTCAGAGTACAGATCGTTTATCTCTGGTTAGGTTTCTTCGTAGGTGTCTTATGGTTTTTGGTGCAATTATAAATGGGATCGATTCCTTGATTTCTCTTTCTTCTGCCTCATTGCTAGTGTACAGAAATGCAACTGACTTCTGTGCATTGATTTTATATCCTGCCACTGTGCTAAATTCCTGTATGAGTTCTAGCAATTTTGGGGTGGAGCCTTGTGAGTTTTCTATATAGAGTGTCATGTCATCTGCAAATAGTGAATGTTTCACTTCTTCCTGGTGATCTGGATGCCTTTTATTTCTTTTTGTTGTATGCTTCCTGTGGCTTGGCTTTCCAGTGCTATGTTAAATAGCAGTGGTGAGCACGGACATCCCTTGTCTTGTTCCTGACCATAGAGGCAAAGCTCGGTTTTTCCCCATAGAGGATGATATTAGCAATGGGCTTTTCATATATAGCCTTTATTATGTTGAGGTATGTTAGAGGGTCCCTCTAACCCTATTTTGTTGAGGGTTTTTATCATGAATGGATGTTGCATATTGTCACATGTTTTTTCTGCATCTATTGAAAGGATCATATGGTTCTTTTCCTGTCTTTTATTAATGTGGTGTATCACGTAGATTGATTGTTGAATATTGAGCCACCCTTGCAGCCCAGGAATAGATCCCAGTTGATCCTGGTGAATGATTATTTTAATGTGCTGTTGGATTTGGTTTGCTAGTATTTTACTGAGAATTTTTGCAACCATATTCATCAGGGATATTGGCCTCTCATTCTCTTTTTTAATGGAGTCTTTATCTGGTTTTGGTATCAGGGTAATGCTGGCCTTGTAGAATGAATTTAGAAGTTTTTCTTCCATTTCTACCGTTTGGAATAGTTTGAGAAAAATAGGTATTAACTGTTCTTTAAATGTATGGTAGAATTCCTCTGGGAAGCCATCTGGCCCTGGACTTTTATTTGTTGGGAGATTTTTGATTACTGATTCAATTTCTTTGCTGATTATCAGTTTGTTGAAGCTTTCTATTTCTTCCTGTTTCAGTTTTGGTCATTTGTATGTTTCTAGGAATACATCCATTTCTTCCAGGTTGTCCAATTTGCTGGCATATAGTTTTTCACAGTATTCTAATTGCTTGCATTTCCGTGGTGTTGGTTGTTATTTCTCCTTTCTCATTTGTGATTTTTTTTTATTTGGGTCCTTTCTCTTTTCTTTTTGGTTAAGTCTGGCTTAGAGGTATATCAATTTTGTTACTTTTGTCAAAGAACCAGCTCCTGCTTTCATTGATCTGTTTTATTGGATATTTTTACAGTTCTATTTCGTGTATTTTTGCATTAGTCTTTATTATTTCCGTCCTTCTCCTGGCTTTAGGCTTTGTTTTTTATTCTCTCTCTACCCCCTGTAATTATAAATTTAGGTAGTTAATTGAGATTTTTCTTGCCTCTTGAGATAGGCCTGTATTCCTATATCTACTTCCATCTTTGAACCACTTTTGCTGCATCCCAAAGGTTTTGGATCATCATGTTTTCATCTTCCTTTCATTTCATCTGTTTCCATGTATTTTTTAAGTTTTTACTTGATTTCCTGGTTGACCCATTTATTGTTCAATAGCATATTGTTTAACCTCCATGTGGTCTTTCCAAATTTTTTACTGTGGTTGACTTCGAGTTTCATAACCTTGCATCAGAACATATACATGGCATGATCTCAGTCTTTTTGTACTTGTTGAGGCCTTACATGTGACCTAGTATGTGATCTATTTTGGAAAATATCCCATGTCCACTTGAAAAGAATGCATATTGTGCTGTTTTAGGATGGAATGTTCTGAATATATCTGTTAAATCTATCAGACCAGGATGTCATTCAAAGCCATTGTTTTCTTGTTGATTTTCTTGTTGATTTTCTGCTTAGATGAGGTGTACATTGAGGTAAGTGGGGGTGTTCAAGTCCCCTCTCATAGTATTACTCTCGGTGGGTTCCATTAATGTTTGTTATTAACTGTTTCACATATTTCTGTGCTCCCATGTTGTGGGCATAAATATTTACAATTGTTAGGCCTTTGTGTTGCATTGCCCCCATTATTATTATTATTATTATTATTATTATTATTATTATTCCCTTTCTCTATCTCTTGTTACAGTTTTTGGTTTAAACTCTAGTTTGTCCGATATAGGTATTGCTAATCTGGCTTTCTTTTGACATTCTTTTGCAAGATAAAAATTTCTCCATCCCCTCCTTTTCAGTCTGCAGGTGTCTTTCAGTCTAAAATGAATCTCATGGGCGCCTGGGTGGCTCAGTGGGTTTAAGCCTCTGCCTTCGGCTCAGGTCATGATCTCATGGTCCTGGGATCGAGGCCCACATCAGGCTCCCTGCTCGGTGGGGAGCCTGCTTCCTCCTCTCTCTGTGGCTGCCTCTCTGTCTACTTGTGATCTCTCTCTCTCTCTCTCTCTCTCTCTTTCAAATAAATAAAAAAATAATAAAATGAGTCTGTTGTCGGTGGCATATAGATGGGTTTATTATTTTATCCATTCCAACACCTTATGTCTTTTGATTAGAGCATTTAGTCCATTTACATTCAGAGTAATTAATGATAGATATGTATTTAGTGCCATTTCATTATTTGTTAGTTGTTTCTGGAGATATTCTGTGTTCCTTTCTTGTCCCTGTCAGTTTTGTCCTTTCCTTTCCACTCAAAGAGTCCCCTTTAATATTTCTTGTAGGGATGTTTTAGTGGTCACAAACTCCTTTATTTATTTATTTTTTATTCTTTGCCCAGGGGGTACAGGTCTGTGAATCATCAGGCTTACATCTTTCACAGCATTCACCAAAGCACAAACCCTCCCCAATATCCATAACCCATCCACCCTATCCCTACCCTCCCACCCCCCAGTAACCCTCAGTTTGTTTTGTGAGACTAGGAGTCTCTTATGGTTTGTCTCCTTCCCCATCCCATCTTGTTTCATCATTTTTCCCACAAACTCCTTTATTTTATTTTATTTTTATTTTATTTTTATTTTTTTAAAGATTTTATTTATTCATTTGAAACAGAGAGAGAGATTACAAGTAGGCAGAGAGGCAGGCAGAGAGAGAGGAGAGAGGAGGAAGCAGGCTTCCCGCTGAGCAGAGAGCCCGATGTGGGCCTCAATCCCAGGACCCTGGGATCATGACCTGAGCCGAAGGCAGTGGCTTTAACCCACTGAGCCACCCAGGCGCCCTATTTTATTTTTTTTAATTTTATTTTTATTCTTTGCCCAAGGGGTACAGGTCTATTAATCATCAGGCTTACTGGAGGGTATTATGCTGAGCGAAATAAGTCAATCAGAGAAAGACAAACTCCTTTATTTTTTAATAAAAATAAAGGAGTGGCTGAATGACAGCCCCACTGAAGAGAGTATTCTTGGCTACAGATTCTTCCCATTTAGCACTTTGAAGACATCATGCCACTTCCTCTGTCTTGCCATATTTCTGTTGAGAAATCTGCAGCTGGCCTTATGAATCTTCCCTGTAAGTTAGGGACTTCTTTGTCTTTCTGCTTTAAGATATTTTCTATATCATTGTATTTTGAAAATTTAACTAAAGTACATTCTAGCATTAGCCTGATGTTGTTCATTTTCACGTGAATTTTCTGTGTGTCTTGGATCTGAATAACAGTTTCCTTTTCTGGATACGGAAGTTTTTAGATATGATTTGCTGAAGCAAATTTTCTGCCCCCTTTTCTCTCTCTTCTTTGGGGACTGCTAAAGTACAAATGTTATTATATTTGATAGAGTCACTGAGTTCCCTAAATTTATTCTCATTTTCCATAATTACTTTTTCTCTTTTGTTAAGCTTCATTATTTTCCATTATTTTGTCCTCTACATCACTTATTCACTTTTTTGTGTTCATTCCATCAAGTTTGTTTCTAATTTCAGTTACTGCATTATTCATATCTGACTGATTCTTTTTTAACTCTTTTGTCTCTGTGGTATGAGCCTCCCTGACATCTTCCATTCTTTTCTCAAGCCCAGAAAGTATCCCAGTTGCTTTAAATTCTCCATCAGCCATGTTACTATCTATTTCACTTGGATCTCTGGCTGTGACCTAATCTTGTTGTATCATTTGGGATAAATCCCTGTCTTTGCATTTTTTCTAAGTCTCTGTCTTCTTCTCTGTGTTAGAAAAGCCAGTCATATTTCCTGCTTCTGAGAGTAATGGCTTTATGGAGAAGAGATCAAACAGTATCCATGGCCTGGAGCTTCAGGGAGTGTCACTGGTGTGTGCTGCATGTGCTCTGCTATTGTGTTTTGCTGCTCTATCCTTCAGGCCAGTCATCCTCAGAGGTTCTCATCCTCAGAGTCATCCTCAGAGTTTTTAGTCCTTGGCCAAAATATGTCAAGTTTTAACTATGTGTGCTCTGGTGTGCTAGTGAAATGAGAGCTAATATTTCTTCCACTAGAACTGAAACCCTGCAGAGCTTTCTGGTCAGTAGAAGTGGTGTGGGAAGGGGTTTCTTTGTTCTTCTACAGAAGGGACCCACCGCACTGTGACTGATGCAAGCTTGACTGAGAAGGGCAGTACCACCAGAGAGCAATGCTGTGGGATCTGGTGTAAGCAGACTAGGAAGCTTGTGTTGGTGCTGTAGTGTTTCCTGCAGGTGGCTCTTTGTTTATGCCTAGGGGCTTGGGCAGGGGGAATGGTGCCAGCTAGCTTATCCCTGGAGGAGTGCCTCTGCACACACTGCCTCTCAGGGGAGCACTCCAAGAAGAGCAAATAATCTCCTCACCATGTGTCCCAGGTGTTTTTTAGATTGCTGTTTCCACACTGTCTGATTCCGGGTTGTATACTGCCTTCCTCTTTGGGCGCAGCACAGTACATTTCAGGATCTATCCCAAAAAAGTCTGCTGACTTTATTTTCTTTTTAAGAGCAAGAGCCATATTTTGTTCATCTTTGTACCTGCTAGGGCACCCAGCACAGTGCCTGGAAAAATGGAGTTAAGTGTTTTTTGAATAAACTCTGTTTCCGTACTTGAGTTTCTCTACTTTCTTCAATTCAGATCATTTACATAAGTTTCCCAAAGAGATCTATATGGGAAGTCATTGACTTCTTCATTTCCAGATAAATTTTATATGCAATAGCGTTCATGAAAATTGTGAAAAGAAAAGGTATCTATGCACAATACCACAGTATTATGTCCAAAGTATGTATAACTACCCTGTGAGGTGCTCATCAAGAAACATCAGTTGGTGAGACAGTTCTTCTTTCTGTGGACTGGCCAGCAATTTGACCTAACCTTTCAAATGCCAGCAGGTCCCTCCATCATTTTGGCAAATCAAAAAGTCCAGTATAGTTAATTTTTCAAAATATTAACCACAAATGGATCTTCCATATTAAAAATAAAAGTTCATTATATGCTTGTTTGTTTTTCTAATTTTTTATTTAATTTCTATTTATTTATTTTTCTTGAAAAGATATATGCCCCCTATGTTTTTTTATTTTTTAATTTTTTCAGTGATCCAAGATTCGTTGTTTATGCACCACACCCACTGCTCCATGCAATACATGCCCTCCTTGATACCCACAACCCACACATTCCCCTACTCCCCTCCCTTCCATAACCCGCAGTTTGTATTTCAGAGTCCACAGTCTCTCATGGTTCCTCTCCCCTTCTGATTTACCCCAATTCACTTTTCCTTTCCTTCTCCTAGAGTCCTCCATTTTATTCCTTATGTTCCACAAGTAAGTGAAACCATATAATTGACTTTCTCTGCTTGACTTATTTCACTCAGCATAATCTCCTCCAGACCTGTCCATGTTGATACAAAAGTTCATCCTTTCCGATGGCCGAGTAATATTCCATCGTATGTATATTGACCACATCTTCTTTATCCATTCATCTGTTGAAGGGCATCTTGGCTATCTCCACAGTTTGGCAATAGACAGTTCATCTAAACAGAAAATCAACAAAGAAACAAGAGCTTTGAATGATACATTGGACAAGATGGACCTCATAGATATATACAGAACATTGCACCCTAAAAAAAAAAAACAGAATACTCATTCTTATTGAGAACACATGGATCTTTCTCCATAATAAACCACATACTCAGTCACAAATCAGGGCTCAACCAATACCAAAAGATTGAGATCGTCCCCTGCATATTCTCAGACCACAGTGCTTTGAAACTGGAACTCAACCAAAAGAAAAAGTTTGGAAGTAATTCAAACACTTGGAAGCTAAAGACCATCCTGCTCAAGAATGTTTGGATCAACCAGGAAATCAAAAAACTTAAACTATTCTTGGAAACCAATGAAAATGAAGAGACATTGGTCCAAAACCTATGGGATATGGCAATGACAATCCTAAGGGGGAAATACATAGCCATCCAAGTCTCACTCAAAAAAACTGAAAGATCCTGAATACACTAACTCTCTTTACACCTTATGGAACTGGAAAATCAACAACAAATTAAGCCAGCCCCACACACAAGAAGGTTAAATAATTAAGATCGGAGCAGAGATCAATGAGTTAGAAACTAGAGATAGAGTAGCACACATCAAGAGGGAAACTAGAAGCTTGTTCTTTGAAATAATTAATAAGATTGATAAACCACTGGTGAAACTAATCCACAAGAAAAGAGAGAGGACTCAAATTAATAAAATAATGAATGAAAAGGGAAAGATCACAACTAACACCAAGGAAATAGAAACAATCACTATAAACTATTATCAACAGTTATATGCCAATAAGTTAAGCAACATAGAAGAAATGGATATATTCCTGGAAACCTATAAACTTCCAAGACTGAAACAGTAGGAAATTGACAACCTGAATAGACCAATATCTAGCAACAAGATTGAAGCAGTGATCAAAAACCTCCCAAAAACCAGAGTCCAGGACCTGACGGATTCCTTGGGGAATTCTACCAAACATTCAAAGAAGAAATAATACCTATTCTCCAGAAGCTGTTTTAAAAATACAAACAGAGGGAAAACTGCCAGACTCTTTCTATGAAGCCAGCATTACCTTGATCCCCAAACCAGGCAAAGACCCCATCAAAAAGGAGAATTTCAGACCAGTATCCCTGATGAATATGGATGCCAAGATTCTCAACAAGATCCTACCTAATAGGGCCCAACAGTACATTAAAAAGATTATCCACCACGACCAGGTGGGATTTATCCCTGGGATGCAGGTGTGGTTCAACATTCACAAATCAATCAATGTGATAGAACAAATCAATAAAAGAAGAGAGAAGAACCACATGGTCCTATCAATTGATGCAGAAAAAGCATTTGACAAAATACAGCATCCTTTCCTGATTAAAACTCTTCAAAGTATAGGGATAGAGGGAACATTCCTCAACTTAATGAAATCTATCTATGAAAAACCCACAGCGAATATCATTTTCAATGGGGTAAACCTGACAGCCTTGCCATTGAAATCAGGAACACGACAAGGATGTCCACTCTCACCACTGTTGTTCAGCATGGTACTAGAAGTCCCAGAAACAGTAATCAGACAACACAAAGATATAAAAGGTATTCAAATTGGCAAAGAAAAAGTCAAACGTTCTCTTAGCAGATGACATGATACTTTATATGGAAAACCCAAAGACTCTACCCCCAAACTTCTAGAACTCATACAGCAATTCAGTAATGTGGCAGGATACAAAATTAATGCACAAAAAACAGTTGCTTTCTTATACACTAGCAATGAAAATATAGAAAGGGAAATTAGAGGATCTATTCCATTTACTATAGCACCAAGAACCATAAGATACCTTGGAATAAACCTAACCAAAGAGGTAAAGGATCTGTGCTCGAGGAACAACAGAACACTCATGAAAGAAATTGAAGAAGACACAAAAAGATGAAAAAGCATTCCATCCTTGTGGATCAGAAGAATAAACATTGTTAAAATGTCTATACTGCCCAGAGCAATCTATACTTTCAATGCCATTCCAATCAAAATTCCACCAGCATTTTTCAAAGTGCTGGAACAGGGTGCCTGGGTGGCTCAGTGGGTTAAAGCCTCTGCTTTCGGCTCAGGTCATGATCTCAGCGTCCTGGGATCGAGGCCCGCATCGGGCTCCCTGCTCAGTGGGGAGCCTGCTTTCCCCCTCTCTCTCTGCCTGCCTCTCTGCCTCCTTGTGATCTCTCTCCCTCTGTGAAATAAATAAATAAAATCTTTAAAAAAAAAGTGCTGGAACAAACAATCCTAAAATTTTTATGGAACCAGAAAAGACCCCAAATCCCTAAGGAAATGTTGAAAAAGAAAAACAAAGCTGGGGCCATCACGTTGCCCGATTTCAAGCTTTACTACAAAGCTGTGATCACCAAGACAGCATGATACTGGCACAAAAACAGACACCTAAACCAATGGAACAGAGTGGAGAGTCCAGATATGGACCCTCAACTCTATGGTCAAATAATCTTTGACAAAGCGGGAAAAAATATCCAGTGGATAAAAGACAGTCTCTTCAATAAATGGTGCTGGGAAAATTGGACAGCCATGTGTAGAAGAATGAAATTTGACCATTCTCTCACACCATACACAATGATGAAATGAATGAAAAACCTCAATGTGAGAAAGGAATCCATCAAATCCTAGAGGAGAACATAGGCAGTAAACTCTTTTACATCACCCACTGCAACTTCTTTCAAGACAGGTCTCCAAAGGCAAAGGAAACAAAAGTGAAAGTGAACTTTTGGGACTTCATCAAGATAAAAAGCTTCTGCACATCAAAGGAAACAGTCAACAAAACAAAGAGGCAACCCACAAAATGGGAGAAGGTATTCGCAAATGACACTATAGACAAAGGGGTGATATCCAAGATGTATAAAGAACTTCTCAAGCTCAACACCCAAAAAACAGATAATCATGTCAAAAAATGGCAGAAGACGTGAATAGACACTTCTCCAAAGAAGACATACAAATGGCCAACAGACACATGAAAAGATGTTCATCATCACTAGTCATCAAGGAAATTCAAATCAAAACCACATTGAGACACCACCTTACACCAGTTAGAATGGCCAGAATCAACAGGACAGGAAACAACACATGTTAGAGAGATGTGGAGAAAAGGGAACCCTCTTACACTGTTCGTGGGAATGCATGTTGGTGCAGCCACTTTGGAAAACAGCGCGGAGATTCCTTAAAAAATTAAAAATAGAGCTAACCTATGACCCTGCAAATGCAGTACTGGGTATTTACCCCAAAGATACAGATGTAGTGAAAAGAAGGACCATATGTATCCCAATGTTCATAGCAGCAATGTCTATAATCGCCAAACTGTGGAAATAGCTGAGATGCCCTTCAACAGATGAATGGAGAGAGATGTGGTCCTTAAATACGATGGAATATTATTCAGCCATCAGAAAGGATGAACTTTTGTATCAACATGGACAGGTTTGGAGGAGATTATGCTGAGTGACTAATGCAAGCAAAGAAAGTCAATTATCATATGGTTTCACTTACTTTTGGAACTTTAGGAATAACATGGAGGACATTAGGAAAATAAAGGAAAATTGAATTTGGTAAATTGGAGGGGGAGACGAACCATGAGAGACTGCGGACTCTGAGAAGCATCCTAAGGATTATGGAGGGGAGAAGGGAGGGAGAATGGATGAGGCCGTTGGTGTTCTTAAGGAGGGCACGTATTGCATGGAGCAGTGGGTATGGTGCATTAACGATGAATCTTAGATCACTGAAAAAATAAAGTAAAGGAAAAAAAAGGAAATGTAATCCAGAGTTGTTAGTGACCAAAAATAAGTGGGCGCTAAGGGAGGTAGTCCAGACAACTCCAATATTGGGTGCCTGTTCACGAAAAGTGTAACTTTTGGCTTATCATTCAACTACCTTTTCTCTTTCAGGAGAGTCTGACAGTTTCAGCAAAGCACGGCCTCCAGGAGAAAAGCCTACCATTGTCCGTCCCCCAGTGAGGCCTCCAGATCCTCCATGCCGGGCAACTACTCCCCAAAAGCCAGAACCAAAGCCAGATATTGTGGTTAGCAATGCAGGGGAAATCCCATCATCTGTGTAAGTAGAGTTTTTCCTCAACCTTGGCCTAAGGCTCATCTTAGGCCACCAGGAGTTCTTTCAGGATCACCATAATGGTTTTGAAGGGTATACAGTGCACGACCCCAGGGTATCATTCACTTCATAGTCTAGGGAAAGGTTACAGACAAGCCCTGTTTGGACTGCTCCAATCAGCACCCAAGGCTGAGAGATTTCATTAATACTGCCCTGATTTCTATAAAGTGATAAGATTACCTTCTGTTTTCATGCTCCCCTGGCTCTGGAAATTTTTCATATTTTCTTATTATTGGTACTGTTTTTTAAAGAAATTTAATGGACAAATATGTTCTTTGTTCTTGTGCCTTCAGGCTTTCTTTTTAAATCAATGGTATGATTTTTTTTAAATCTTCTGAAATGGCTCAGATTCTCCAGAGAGCCTCTTGCAGGGTAAGAACTGAGCTGATGGCCAGCAGGTTTTCCTGAGGTAGAACTGGATGCCAAGGAACCAGGTATAGATCAGCTAAGGCAGGGCCATAGTTCCTCTCAAGAACCAGCCTTATATGGTCACAAGTAGCCTGACTGGTCTCTCTTCAGCTAGTGCTTAGGACCCCCCTCATATACTGCCTACTAGTATTCTTTTTTCTTGTGTCTCTTGTTTTCCATAATTATAAAATGTGGGAATAAGAAAAACAAAGCCTCTATCAGTAGCTAAGTGTATTTACGAAAATATCAAATCTTTATACATTGAAGGTAAGGACTTGTTTCACTTATTTCTCATAAGAATAGCCTGAATAAACAATACACTTAGACCACTCTGAATCATGGGATAACAAAGGACATTAGGGATAGCCTTGGGTGTGCTTATGGTCTCTGAGTCATTTCACATTCTGATACTTGAGTTTCTCCTTAGACCCAGGTCCTTTGCAAGCTAGAGAAGACCCTTCAGTTAGTGGTCTGTCAGGTTTATACTTTTTGTCTTGTCCATTGTCTATTGGTTCTCACACATATTTCAGAGCAATTCATGGGACTTGATTGGCTTCTGTTTGCAGGGTGGCTTCCAGGACCAGGTTCTTTGAAACAGCTTCCCGAAAAACAGGAAGGTAAGACACATAGGTGACAGAAGAGAAACCATATTACTTTTTCTTTTCAATTTATTTTTTTTTATTCTTTGCCCCAGGGGTACAGGTCTGTGAATCATGAGGCTTACATCTTTCACAGCATTTACCAAAGTACAAACCCTCCCCAATGTCCATAACCCATCCATCCTATCCCTACCCTCCCACTCCCCAGTAACCCTCAGTTTGTTTTCTGAGATTAGGAGTCTCTTATGGTTTGTCTCCTTCCCCATCCCATCTTGTTACCATGTTACTTTTTAACAAATAGATCATGAGCACAAGAGTTGCTCTTACATTCTCTTTTTCTCTTTCTATGCGGCTCCATCTCTGTCTCTCTGTTTGTCCCTTTCTCTCCCCTAGTTCTGTCTGTTTGTCTCCTAGTCTCTCACCCTGTACATTTATTTTTGTCTCTGTACATATGTTTCTCTGTCTTTGTTTTTCTATTTCTCTCTCATGCTGTTTCTTTCTGTGTCTTTGTCATTCTCAGTCTCTTTCTGTCTCTCTTTGTGTTTTTCTACTTATATCTCTGTTTCTGTCTTTGTCTCTCTGTCCCCCTATTTGTTTGTTTTACTCTTTTTCTGTCTTTCTCTCCCTGTCTCTCTTTCTTTGCCTGTCTCTGTATCTGTTGTATCTTTGAGTCTCTGACTATGTTTTTCTTTTTTTTTTAAGATTTTATTTATTTATTTGACACAGAGAGAGAGAGAGATTACAAGTAGGCAGAGAGGCAGGCAGAGAGACAGGGAGAGGAGGAAGCAGGCTCCCTGCTGAGCAGAGAGCCCAATGCAGGCCTCGATCCCAGGATGCTGAGATTATGACCTGAGCCGAAAGCAGAGGCTTCAACCCACTGAGCCACCCAGGCGCCCTCTGACTATGTTTTTCTATCTCTTCCTCTCTTCTGCTTCTCTCTCTCTCTCTCTCTCTCTCACACACACACACAGTACTCACATGTTAAGTACTATTGCACAAAAAAATGACACTCAGTGTAGGTCTTATTTTTTTGTTAGTTTACTTATTTAGATGCTATTATATTCTAAATGGGCAGCTAGTAGGAATACATAGAATGCAACACTCTAACATAAACAGCCTTAGAATAAGCATAGGTAAACATTAGGTGGTGTGATATAAATCACATGGAAACAATTGAGGGAACAGAAATACAAACATATTCTTGCTTTCCACTCTAGACCCACTAAAACAGAATCTCCAAGAGTGAGGCCTGGGAATCAATTTTTTTTGTTTTATTCCCTTCCTTCCTACCTTCCTTCCAGTTATTTTGCTTTTTAAACTTCTAAATCATTGGTACAAATTGCCCAAAGCCTGGAATTTGGGACCCTTTAGACAAGAATACGTAAAGAAATTGTTGCTTAGCTTTTAGGGCCTCTTTTGTGAGTTTGATCCATGTTGCTTTTTAGAGAGTTTGAAATTGTGCTTCCTGATGGGTGATAAGAGTATAAATCTTCTACGCGGTCAGTTAAAATAACAATGTGCCTTTACCAGCATTGGAGCTAGGGTAAGTTTAACATCATCTAGTCTAAACTGTGAGACCTAATTCACCAAGACATGATACTGCACAGCAAGTCACCCTGGCAGTCAGCCATTAAACCAGGTCCAATTCTCCTTTGACAATAATTTGCTATTTATTCTACTATACAGATAAAAATGAGGTCAAGCTCCCAGATTTCTCTTCCCAATAAAGTAAAGTTTTTGCCTAGGATGTTTTTAAATCAGGCTTAGTCAAATATCCCTCTTGAGGATAAAAAGAGAGAGAGAGAGACAGAGACACTCTTTAATACTCTTAATATAGTACCCACCTCTGAACAGGACCACTTCCTATTTCCTGGTGATCCTTCCTCCTTCCCTAGAATAAGCCATAAGAGAAATAAGTTCCAAGGAAATGGAATGAAGTAAACTAGAATTAACAGAGTGAAATGGATATATCTATAAGAAGGCTTTTTTAGAGAAAATTATATCTAAGTTGGGGCTTAAAAATGAGTAGAAATACACCAAAAATATGAGGAATTCATCTGTAGTCTTGGATAGGGAACCAATGTATTGAGAGAGGATATGCATGAACAAAGTCCAGTAGAATCTTTAAGACAGCCCAACTTCAAATGGGGAAACTGTAGCCAAACTGTTGTTGATAGTATGGAAAAATTGGTAACTGCTGTCTGAGCTTTGTCATATACTGCTCAGGGAATTCTTGGAACAAGTCACAAAATAAGGGGACTAGAGCCAAACCAGGTACTTCAGACTAGAGTTCCACTCTAATTATCCTCTGTTTAGGCCTCTGGAACATAGATTTAATCCTGTTCCTTATCCCCAGATTCCATCATGGCAGGAGCGTGGAAGAGAGAGAAGTGGATACACCTGTCCTCCAGTGTGTCATGAGCCATAAAACCATGCGGGTTCCTCCCATTTAGTATCCACATAGGAAAAAACACCACTTCTGTCTATGCTCCCATGTTTTAACCACAACTTACACCAGTACATCTACAGACATTGTTGCCAAGCTCTTCTCTCATCTCTGATAAAAATAATGATCTGTTTAAATTTTGATTTTCCTTTATGCTTCCCATTTTTACCCAACTATAGTCTGACATTTGAATCACTTCACTTCCTCATTCATCTCTCTACCTCAACCAATAAAAAACTTAAAGCTTATATGAAAATGAGAAGTGGTCCATCAAGAAGAGAAGGAAGGGGAAGATGGTTCAGCAAGGCAGAACAGATTATGCAAGACAGGATCAGTAAGTGATTAGTGTTGCACTTTGGCTACAACCTGGAGGTGAAAAGAGGGAAGCTTACTTGGAGGTGAGGCCAGAAAGATAGACTGGGGCCAGATTGTAAAGACCTTAAGTGACATACTAAGGTAAGTAATTTGGTCTTTATACTATAATCCATTGGGGATCATGGAACTTTTAAGCATGACAATGCATATTCTGAGATGACTGAGTTGTAAAAAACAAAACAAGACAAAACAAAAAAAAACAAACAAAAAACTCATTCTGTTAATAATGGGAAAGATAGATGGGAGAGTAAAGACTGGAGACAGAGATCAATTAGGAGACTAATCAGCATCACAACAGTTGATGAGGCCCTAACCTATGGCATTGCAAGCAAAATAGAAAAGAACGACAGATATGAGACAGACACGAGGAGACCTGTGACTTTTTAAACATAGAGCATTAGATGGGCAACTGGGTGGTTCAGTCAGTTAAGCATCTGGCTCAGGTCATAAACCAGGGTCCCAGGATTGAGCCCCATGTTGGGCTCCCTGCTCAGTAGGGAGTCTACATCTCCCTCTCCCTCTGCCTCTCCCTACCACTTGTGCTCTTGATATCACTATCTCTCTCTCAAATAAATCAATAAAAACTTCCAAAAAATGAAGCATTGGAGAAGGATTAAGGGGGAAAAAGTCTAACTTGGAAAATTAAATGGATGGTAACAATAATTAATCATCAAAGAACAGGTTTTGTTAGAAAGTTGCTCTCCTCCATTTTCAAATTTTTGAGGAATCTCCATACTGTTTTCCAGAGTGGCTGCACCAGCTTGCATTCCCACCAACAGTGTAGGAGGGTTCCCCTTTCTCCGCAACCTCGCCAACATCTGTCGTTTCCTGACTTGTTGATTTTAGCCATTCTGACTGGTGTAAGGTGGTATCTCGCTGTGGTTTTAATTTGTATTTCTCTGATGCCGAGTGATGTTGAGCACTTTCTCATGTGTCTGTTGGCCATTTGGATGTCTTCTTTGGAGAAATGTCTGTTCATGTCTTCTGCCCATTTCTTGACTGGGTTATTTGTTTTATGGGTGTTGAGTACCCCTTGGGCAAATAATAAAAATAAAATTTAAAAAAAAAAGTTGCTCTCCTCAATTTTGGACAACGTTTTTGAAGGCCCTGTGGGATATCCAGATAGAAATGCTCAGTATAGTTTTAGAAGAAAATGGTAGTGGACTAGGAGGATCCTAGGCTTGTCTCATCCAACGAACACATTAGATAACCAAATCATCCTAAATATCCAAGAAATAGACATGAAGACTGTCAGAAAAACTCCTCAAATAAAGGGAGAGAAGAGGCCACATTGAAAAAGGTAGGAAGGACAGAGAGGGGGCTAAAGAGAGAAAGGGATCCCAGGTGCTGTGGAGGGGAGGGAGTTGTGGTCGCAGAGAAGGGCAAGAGAAAGTCCAGCACACAGAGGAATGCACAAAAAGAACATTTCCCTAAAGCGATTGGCTTGGAAAATGAAAGTGGTTGATTTTCGTAAATTCTTGCACCCAGTGGGGCTTAAAGCCTGGAATTTTAAAGGAGAGTTGGTTTGACTGAGATAGAGGCCTGGAGGCACTGTGCTGCTCCTAGAAAGAAGGCAGGCAAAAAACCCAGGGACAGACAGCATGGAAAAAGTGATCTAAAGAACACCTGCAGAACACAGAGGGGAGAATGTTCACTTTTCTCAGAGTGCAGCTCTGAGAGACAATGTTCATAGAGATACCTCCAGGAACAGAGGAGCTGACTAGTGCCATTTCACTCCCCACCCCTCACCATAAACACAAAGCCACCTGCAGGAAGCATCACAAACAAAGCCTAAAGCCAGGAGAAGGACAGAAATAATAAAGACTAATGCAAAAATAAACGAAATAGAACTGTAAAAATATCCAATAAAACAGATCAATGAAAGCAGGAGCTGGTTCTTTGACAAAAGTAACAAAATTGATATACCTCTAAGCCAGACTTAACCAAAAAGAAAAGAGAAAGGACCCAAATAAAAAAAATCACAAATGAGAAAGGAGAAATAACAACCAACACCACGGAAATGCAAGCAATTAGAATACTGTGAAAAACTATATGCCAGCAAATTGGACAACCTGGAAGAAATGGATGTATTCCTAGAAACATACAAATGACCAAAACTGAAACAGGAAGAAATAGAAAGCTTCAACAAACTGATAATCAGCAAAGAAATTGAATCAGTAATCAAAAATCTCCCAACAAATAAAAGTCCAGGGCCAGATGGCTTCCCAGAGGAATTCTACCATACATTTAAAGAACAGTTAATACCTATTTTTCTCAAACTATTCCAAACGGTAGAAATGGAAGAAAAACTTCTAAATTCATTCTACAAGGCCAGCATTACCCTGATACCAAAACCAGATAAAGACTCCATTAAAAAAGAGAATGAGAGGCCAATATCCCTGATGAATATGGTTGCAAAAATTCTCAGTAAAATACTAGCAAACCAAATCCAACAGCACATTAAAATAATCATTCACCAGGATCAACTGGGATCTATTCCTGGGCTGCAAGGGTGGCTCAATATTCAACAATCAATCTACGTGATACACCACATTAATAAAAGACAGGAAAAGAACCATATGATCCTTTCAATAGATGCAGAAAAAACATGTGACAATATGCAACATCCATTCATGATAAAAACCCTCAACAAAATAGGGTTAGAGGGACCCTCTAACATACCTCAACATAATAAAGGCTATATATGAAAAGCCCATTGCTAATATCATCCTCTATGGGGAAAAACCGAGCTTTGCCTCTATGGTCAGGAACAAGACAAGGGATGTCCGTGCTCACCACTGCTATTTAACATAGCACTGGAAAGCCAAGCCACAGGAAGCATACAACAAAAAGAAATAAAAGGCATCCAAATCACCAGGAAGAAGTGAAACATTCACTATTTGCAGATGACATGACACTCTATATAGAAAACTCACAAGGCTCCACCCCAAAATTGCTAGAACTCATACAGGAATTTAGCACAGTGGCAGGATATAAAATCAATGCACAGAAGTCAGTTGCATTTCTGTACACTAGCAATGAGGCAGAAGAAAGAGAAATCAAGGAATCGATCCCATTTATAATTGCACCAAAAACCATAAGACACCTACGAAGAAACCTAACCAGAGATAAACGATCTGTACTCTGAAAACTAAAAAACACTGATGAAAGAAATTGAAGATGACACAAAGAAATGGCAAAACATTCCATGCTTGGGGCGCCTGGGTGGCTCAGTCTTTAAGTATCTGCCTTTGTTCGGCTCAGGTCATGATCCCAGGGTCCTGGGATCAGGCCCAACATCGGGCTCCCTGCTCTGTAGGAAAGCCTGCTTTTCCCTCTCCCACTCCCCCTGCTGGTGTTCCCTCTCTTGCTCTCTCTCTCTCTCTCTCTCTCTCTCTCTCTCAAATAAATAAATAAAATCTTAAAAAAAATCCATGCTCATGGATTGGAAGAACAAATATTGTGAGAAATCTATATTGCCCAAAGCAATCTACATGTTTAATGCAATCCCTATCAAAATAACAACAGCATTTTTCACAGAGCTAGAATAAACAATCCTAAAATTTGTATGGAACCACAAATGACCCCAAATAGCCAAAGCAACCTTGAAAAAGAAAAGCCAAGCTGGTGGCATCACAATCCTGGACTTCAAGTTATATTACAAATCTGTAGTGATCAAAACAGTATGGTACGGGCATAAAAATAGACACATAGATCAATGGAACAGAATAGAAATCCCAGAAATGAACCACAACTATATGGTCAATTAATCTTCGACAAAGCAGAAAAGAATATTTGATGTGAAAAAGACAGTGTCCTCAACAATTGGTGTTGGGAAAAGTGGAGAACAGCATACAAAAGAACGAAACTGGACAACTTTCTTACACCATACACAAAAATAAATTCAAAATGGATGAAAGTCCTAAATTTGTGATACGGGAAAGCATTAAGATTCTAGAGGAGAACATAAGCAGTAACCCCTTTGACACTGGCCATAGCAACTTCTTACTAGGTACGTCTCCTGAGGCAAGGGAAACAAAAGCAAAAATAAATTTTGGGACTTCATCAAGATAAAAAGCTGTTGCACAGTGAAGGAAACAATCAACAAAACTGAAAGGCAACCTACAGAATGGGAGAAGATATTTGCAAATGACATATCCAATTAAGGGTTAGTATCCAATGTATATAAAGAACTTATAGAACTCAACATCGCAAAAACAAATAATCCAGTTAAAAAATGGGCAGAAGACACAAATAGCCATTTTTCCAAAGAAGACATCCAGATGGCCAACAGGCACATGAGAAGATGCTCAGCACCCCTCATCAGGGAAATAGAAATCAAAACTACAATGAGATACCATCTCACATATGTCAGAATGACTAAAATCAACAACACAAGAGACAAGAGTTGTTGGTGAAGATGTGGAGAAAGGGGAACCCACTAGCACTGCTGGTGGGAATGCAAACTGGCTCAGACATGCTGGAAAACAGTGTGGAGGTTGCTATTAAAAAGGTAAAAATAGAACTTCACCATGATCCAGCAATTGCAGTGCTAGGTGTTTACTGATAGAATATAAGAATACTAATTCAAAGGGATTCCTGCTCCTTGATGTTTATAGCAGCAGTATCTACAATAGCCAAAATATGGAAACTGCCCATTTCTGACTGATGAATGGATAAAGAAGAGGTGATATATACATAACACACACACACACACACACAGAGGCATATTACTCAGCTACTAAAAAGAATGAAATCTTGCCATTTGCAACTACTTGGATGGAGGTAGAGAGTATTCTGCTAAGGGAAATACATCAGTCAGAGCAAGACAAATACCATATAATTTCACTCAAATGGAATTTATGAAACAAATGAGCAAAGGGGAAAAAATGGGGAGAGACAGAAACCAAGAAGCCAACTCTTAATGATAGAGAACAAACATGTTTATCAGAAGAGAGGGGGGTGGGGATGGATTAAATATATGGTGAGCATAAGGAGGGCACTTATGATGAACACCAGGTATTGTATAGAAGTGTCGAATTACTCTGGTGTATACCTGAAAGTATTCTTACACTGTATGTTAACTAACTGAAATTTAAATAAAACTTAAATAAAAAGGAAATGTCCAGTGGGTTACTGCAACTTAAAATAGTAGTTGGGGTTGAACCGACAGAGATTTAAGGGTGGGTAGAACTGTTGAATACAGCCACTGTGCAACTTCATTGAGCATTTACATTTACCACAATATGAATAGTGGCCCCTTGGTGGGTTCCCAGCATTTGCTGGTGATTTTAAACCATTAATGTGAATAAGATCACTCAGGAAGTAAGTATAAATAGACTTAGGAAAGAAATGAAAAACAATGCTATGGAAATAGCCCATGGACCAGCTATTTTTGGGGTTTTTCTGGCAAAATTATATAGGGCTTCATTCTTTAGGATTGTCTCTTCCCTCTAGCTCTTCCCAGACAAAGCTAATTTAGTATTGATATAAGCCCATGAAGAGGCTGGGGAAAGCTTAATTGATCTTCAAAGCAAAGTATGATTCATGTTTTGCATGACATTTGGCCTTCTAACTTGCCCTTCTACCTATAAGAGATAATCACAGAATATAGTCTTTGGGCCAGTTTCTCTGGGCTCCACTAGCCTCCCATAGTCTAACACTCAAAGGATTGTTCTGACATCTAAGAGATTTCTTTGCATCTTGGTTACTGGGCTTTCTAAATCTGCCAGAGAGCCCACCTTATAAGCATAGATCTGTTCTGAGACATTTGGATAGAATCACTTCCTATTTTTCAAATGGACTCTGGCACTGGCCTGGAAGGGTCACGCATCCCCTTGCTTCACTCTTCCAGTTCTGATTTCTAGAGTCTTAGTGAAATGTTTTTCCTCCTTTACCCACAGTTCTCAAGGCAGAGCTCCTGGAGATGAGAGCTGAGGCCTCTGGTATGTAGTCTCCACTCCTGATTACAGAACCTTGTAACATGTAAGCCTTCTTTATAGGATCTGACCTTTTGAGGATTAAAATGTCTTGTGGGTCCAAAGGGTAGGAACACACTCCATGTTTTAGTTCATTAACCTACAGTTATGTGACAGTTAAACTTAACTTCCTTCCAATTCTGAGGTTCCCTGTGTTTTTAAGTCTCCTTCCTCTTTTCTTCCTTTCTCCCCCAACCAAATTACAGTGTAATTTTACAAGTTGCCTTTAGATAAAGTACATTAGGAATCCTACTCAGTGACATTTGTGGCAAGTATATTTCATTCTCTTAGCCCCAATTTCCTAGTCTGTAAAGTTAAAAGTTTGGAACCCTGTAACTCTGACATCCTTTGGGTCTATAAGAAAATTGGTAACCTCTCTTTTGGTATTATAGCAAGTACCATGAGTCCACTTCAGTATAATGTAAGGACTTCACACCTTCAGACCAAGTTACTATTTAAGTCTTATCACACCGAACTTTATCCTTAGTCCTTTATGTTTGTTTAATGAAACTTAATGACTATAATGAAATTTCACTTCCTTTATTTAATTTGATCCATATAAAATGCGAGAAGAGGGAGGATAATGTGTATTTTAACTTAGCAAATAAAGTAAATGAGGTTCAGAGGGGATAAATTAACTTGCTGCGGTCACAGGAACTACAGAGATCATAGAATTTTTTTTTTCTCTACCTAGGAGTTCTAATTGTTTGTCAGATTGCTGGCATGACAGGAACCAATATACATAATAAATGAGATCTGGGTATCTGGAGAAGGGCTTTCCATCTGTTCCCCAGCCTTCCTTTACTTCCTATCACTGCCAGTCCTCAGAGGTACATGGGTCAATAAATTTTCCTTATTATCCCTCATGGAACCGAAGTCCCAGAAAAGAAATTTGGAGTCAGTATAGGGCCATAAAGGCAGTGGCTATGTTGTAGGTGGCTAGTCTCAAAGGTATCAAGCTTCATCTTCTGTAGACTTTTGGGGTATTAGAATTGACGTCAAATGCACAGTTTCCAGCCCTGATTATAACAACATCTTAGGCCTGTTTCATAGGATCTGAGTTGTAAGGGCCTTTTCCTAGCCAGCCTCTGTTGCTCAGAAGATTAGCTACCAATTTTATAATTAGCTACCTACCAAGATAGGCCTCACTCCTCAGTGGTTGTTAAGTACTTGACCAGTCCTAGCTAATTACCTACTTACTCTCTTATTTCCTTTTCAGGTTTTAAAATCCTTGGCCTCAGGGGACGCTTCAGAGGTTCTGGAAGGGTCTTCTTCAAACTCTCCTGTGCCGAGTCATTTTGTGCTGAAGAGAGCAGCTCCTTCCTGGCCCTGCAACTTCAGGCTCTAGGATGCTATAAAATAAGGGGCGCATGTCTTAGACACAGGTTTATTTCTCTTATGTATTCGTCTTTGTTTCCTCAGAAGGTCTATGTTGAGCTCCTATATAAGTGTGAATGGCTGAACTCCTTAAAGCCAGACTGCAAAAACCAAGCTCTCTACTAACCTGAGTCAAAGAAAGGAGCTTGGTTTTTAACTCTTGTCTGAATTTCCTGTCTCCTAAAAAACCATCAAATTTTGAAATATTTGAGACTAAAGACTGATCTCAGAGGTCTTACCTTGAAGTAAAAGCTGCTTGAGTTGGGGCCTCTGCTTGCCTTGGAAGTAAAAAAGTATGAATGTTTGACAAACATTGGTGAATCTTAACATGTCTCTTACTGAGGATAATGACTCTGACACCAGGTTGGAGCTCTGGCACTGCAGTATATTGCCAAGAATGTGTCTGCTCCTATTGGGTCAGATATCATGTGTGATACCAGCCACAACTTCTTCATGTGAACTCAGGATGGTGGCCTTTCTGTGTTTGCATACAACCACTTAGGACAAATCTGCAAAGAATATTTTGCATGTTGAAGCCTAGGTCTGTTTGGATTATTTTTCGTCCTATTTTTTTTCCTGACAGCTTAATTTCTAAGAAATCAAGGAAGAAACAAAAGCTGAAAACAATTCTTTTAAAAAGGCAGACTATATTTGTCCTGCAGAAGTTCCATTTTTGGGTCAAATATTGGGAAAAAATGTTATGATAAATTGAGGCCAGACAGCTGGCACTGTTGCTTCATGTTTGCCTTCTGCAGATAAGCTCTCTTATCTCCTTCAAGAAGCAACTCCTGACCCAGTGTCCGTGGATTCAGTAACTCCATGTGGCTTCTGAAATGGTATACAGAATTCTATGACAATGTGCCTTTTCTGGGGAGATGGTCCATAACATTCTACTGAGTTTCAGATGGGCCTGTGACCCAATAAAGGTTAAGAACCACAGCACTTGAGATAAAAGACTCTTCACAACCCATAAAGTATTTGATTGGAAGGGCCTTCCAAAATTAGTCCAACCATCTAGTTTGCTATTGGAGAAACTGAGGCAGAGCAAATTACCAGCCATGTCTAAACAAGTCCTTAGGTCCCTGGGCTCCTGCACAATTTTCTTTCCATTATACAACACTTGTCTAACAAGGGGATTTATGATTGGTGACTTTAGTGGTCATCATTTTGAGTGTTTTTGGCTTTTACCTCTTTCTTGAACCTCCTGTATTCGTCATCAAGTGGAAAACTTTCAGACATAAGCTCCTGGTGTTCCATTTGCCATTTTAGTCATTGGAAAGAAACTAAAACACAACTGGTGCAGTGACTCATAAGTCTGAGTAGACATTTCTGATTCTTGTTTATTGATGGGAAGCTGCTGAGAAAAGTGTCACTACTTGTGTTCCCATGCTCTCTGGGCCATACCTGTCTTTAGGGTCTGTGTAATTATAATATGGCCAAGTATGAGAAAAAGGACTTTCCTACTTGGACTGTTCTAGCATGACCCTGAATATGGAACTGAGAGAGAAGCATAGACATGGGTGGAGGGAGGAGAGGGAGATGGAGGAAGGGGAAGAGAGAGAATACACACATACCCAAACCAACTCTGAGATGCCTTTTAAAGAATGTTACTGGGAGATGATAGCCACTTTCAAGACTAAACTCAATATGATCCATTGGTGAATTAGTAGCATGCAGGCCTTTGTGGAATTAATTGAGTGGAAACTTGATGCTATTCCCAATAAAGACATGTCCAGGTGGCCACATAAAACTCTCTCAGCTCTACCCAGTCTCAAAGGCCAAGTTAATAAAAATAAGAAGCAAGAGATCCAAGTGATCCCCATCCTACCTGAGGCTCACCTCCAAAGGAAGTTGCTGTGAGACTGCTGGCTTCACCCAGGAAATGCTTGTTGAGACCCATTGTCAGAGCTGTGGCCTCTCTGCTTGCTCTATCCCATCAGATAACTAACTAAAGCAAGTAAGGACGTAGATTTTGGCCACAGAAGCAGTGGCAAATTGTCTTCAGTACATTTGAAGATGGTAGAGACATCATTTCACTTTTGTTTCCTTGGGGGGTGGGATACCATAATCACCACTACAAATATTGAAAGATTATTGAGAATCAGAGAAAGCCACTGCAGTCCCAGTTGAATAGATGTCCTGGAAATGTGACCATGAGATTATTATGTGTTTTCTGGGACATAGATCAAGAGCCTGGCCTAGAAAGTTGGGACCACCAGGCTGGCTGGAGACCAGGAAGCTGTAGCTGGATAGCTCTTCCCCTGCCCTGGGCTATACCCAAAGAATGCCCAAAAATGAACCTCAGTACCTCCCCCTTTTGCACTCTAATTTAAATAGCAAAAGCTTTTGTGGTGAGGCACACTGTCACAGAAATGAGACTGCCCTGGCCCAGGTTTGAGGGATGAATAGTCTTCAGAAGAGGCTATGGGGTTGGGATGATAATTGAAGAGTGACAAATATAGGAAATTATCTGCATACCTTGGTCAGCAGGTCAGAGAAACTCTCAATGGATGAACCATAAACCTTGAACTGACAATGATAGCATTTATTAAGCACCTACTAAATTCTAAGTACTTCATATACATAATCTCCTTTGTCCTTACAACAATAATGCAGGTAGATGCTATTCCCTCGTTTTACAGATAGAAGAACTATGGCCCAGGAGGCTACAGTAACTGGCTCAAGGTCTCATAGAAAGTAAATAACAGGACTGTAACTCGAATCCAGGCCTTTCTAACTCTGTACTCCATGCTGTTTTCTCTTTGCCACACAGAGGCTACATTACTGGAACTGAATGACTCTGACTTTTTCTACCTAATAAAATATTAAAAAGCAAGCATTTGAAGGGAAGTAGGGGAGGTCTAGTTTACAGAGGAACAAAAACTGGACTGGAAAAGATTACTGAGTTGGGCTTTCTCCTCACCTTTCATATACCCATTTAGTAATATTTTAAAAAGGATCATTCAATTTTACTTTGTGAAATGAAGGATTTATTTTTTAGTTGGTAGTTACTAAGTCTTTGAATTAGCTGTTTTTCAAAGAAAAAAAATGGTCCTTGTATGTGTCTATGTACTTTACCAAGATTATAGCACGTGTATGTTCAGTCCAAGAGTCTGAAGACATTCACACATAAAGTTTGAGAAGGAAAAAAGGTATTGGTGCCTCTCTGGTACTTAATGCCTTGGGGTCAAATCCTTACAAGGTTTTCTGTGGTGATAACAAAAGTTAAGAGATGATTTAGAGTAAGGAAGATTATTGAAGTTTTTACTTAAAAAAGGTGGGGAGGTTATCTAGCCACTCAGCACATGACTTCAGTAATAAAACAGCATCATATAGAAATACTCTAGTATTTCTAAAATAATTGGTTTTCAAGAGGAAGTATCCTTCCCTTTTCTAGAAGTTCCTTGATTTTGTAGTAAGTAGAATAAAGTAATAGAAGAAAGATGTATCTCTGTGACCAGAAAAGAATTGCTTTCAAAAGAATGTAGATCAATGATACTAGTTTTAACGTAGCTTCAAGCAAATGGTCTTGACACACTACAAGCCCAAAAAGCTTCAAGAGCATTTAAAAATTGCAGAGAGAAGCAAGATACCTTGAAGAGATGTTTTAGATGAAGAAAACCCTTCATTTTCACAGGGAAAAGAAGCACTTGATACCAAGGACATTAATAGATACTAGAATGACTGCTTATGGGAAATATATATGTGACATCAGAT
Source organism: Ailurus styani (assembly GCA_002007465.1). Lineage (NCBI taxonomy): Eukaryota > Metazoa > Chordata > Mammalia > Carnivora > Ailuridae > Ailurus > Ailurus styani. The sequence continues at coordinate 38,969 of LNAC01001606.1, forward strand.
GAAAGAGATCCTGGGGCCTGTTCATGTGACTTTCAATAAAATATGCAGACTGTCCAGTATTGATGGTGTCCATCTGCAGTTTTTTAAAATTTTATTGAAATTCAAGTTAACATAGTGTAGTATAAGTTTCAGAGAGAGAATTTAGTGATTTATTAGTTGCATATATACAGCTATAGTTTTTTATGGAAAAAATCTTTGAGCTTATTAGACATGATGATGCAGCCACCATGCACTGCTCATGTCATCTTTTGCTATTCCAAGGAAACCCAGGCACAGGATCTTTTTATAACCAGGATTCTCAATCTACAGTCTACTTTGCATCAAACCCTTGTCATTCCCTCAGGCCTCACAATATTGCTGCGTGATAGATAATAGACCCATTTTACAGATAAGGAAAGTTGTGATTCAGGGAGATGAGAAATGACTTTGCTCAAGATCACACAGCTAAGGATTGATAAAAATTCAGTACTGGAAGCTCCAGAAGCCTTACTGTTTCTAATATATCATACTACCCCCTTAGTAGTAAAAGAATCCTAATGGTAAATAGAGAAGGTGATTAGAAATGAGACTGGTAGAAACAACATCTACAAGTTTTGCTACTCTAAATGTGGTCCATCATCCCCCTCAGCATCATCATTACCTGGGAGCTTGTTAGAAGCAGATTCGAGCATCACCACGGTCATTTGTAATCAGAACCTTTATTTTAATAAGATCTCTATATTTCTATGCACATTAAAGTTTGAGAAGCACTGATATAAGGCATTTGAAGGAAGTTGGCAAGTTGAGGAAGGAGGCCTTTGGGTGAAGCAAAGACCAAAACTGGTGGATAAGGCCAATCTGTTTATGTTGGGAGTGTTTACAAAGATTGTGTCCATACCTGACTGCTTCTTAGAGTGCTTTGTACATGGCCTTGTACTTCGATGACATGTAAATGAAGTTTCTTCACTTCAAAGAATAGTGAAACCAGCCTAGGGAAAAAGACTGAAAATCACTTGATTATCAAATCTCTGACCACTGAAGGCAGTGGAAAGGCGACATGCAGCAGTGAAAGGAACTCCATTCAGAAGTCCTGGGGGTTCCAGATTTGCCTCTGTCACTGACTCACTTTATGCTCAGCAAGTACCTCCCTCTCTGTAGGTCTCAAATTGTCTTTATTTTTTTAATTTAAATTCACTTAGCCAACATATAGTACATCATTAGTTTTTGATGTAGAATTCAGTGGTTCATTAGTTGCATATAACACCCAGTGTTTATCACATCATGTGCCCTCCTTAATGCTCATCACCCAGTTACCCCATCCCCCACCACTTCCCCTCTAGCAACCCTCAGTTTGTTTTATATATTTAAGAGTCTCTCATGGTTTGTCTCCCTCTCTGATTTCATCTTATTTTATTTTCCTCCCCCCTTCCCTATGATCCTCTGCACTATTCCTTATATTCCACATGTGAGTGTCTTTAAACAGGATAGTCTCAAATTTCCTTTTAAGTTTTGACATCCTATTATTCTCAGCTGGGGATTTTGCTACAGATTACATTTAATTAAAACATGAACAAATCTACAGGCTTTTGTCTGGCCCTAATTTAGCATCCTTAGTTCACATAAGAAGGGGTATTCTGGGAGGAAATCTCAGTCACGACAAAGCAATATTAATGGGAACTGCAAGGAAGTGGGAGGGGTATGACTCTAGTTAATCAGCTTGAAATTGGCTAGGATGATTTTAAATTTGAAAACTTTGAAATTTGAGAATCAATTGTTTCAAACCACATACTTGGGATTTAAATCTTATATCCTAAATAGGGCTTACTTTGTGTGATTTAATAAAGTACACTGCTCTGAGTTGGGCTTTTAGGTGATAGTTTATTGGGGGTAGGAGGGGCATACAAAAAGGAAAGAACTTCTACTTATCCCCCATCTGTCACTCATCTCTACAGGTGATTATGATGCCTATTAGCTGAAGACAATTGGCTGTAATATAACCTCTTAAAATGGAAAAACAGACCCAGAGAGGAGAAGGGACTTGTCTGAGGTCACATACTAGAGACAATGGCAGGAAACAGGTGATCAAAGTTCAACTCTACTTTCTTTGGGTGACTACTTTACCTAAATCATATCTGCTTCCAGCAGCAGAGCACACACTAGGGAGGACTAATAGACCTTCCATCTGGGTATTTTGTCCCCATCACATGTTTACAGTCATTATTTCACTCAAGCCTCACACAACCATATCATTTAGGCCAGCAGAGATGATTACCCTCATTTTATTGAGGCTCTGAGAGGTGACACAAAATGACTAAGGACATGCAAGTAGAAAATAAACTTGGACCTAGGTTTTCCGATTTCATCTATACTGCACTGCTTCTCTAGGAGAGAAGCAGCCCTCCAATCCCTCAGTACTTCTGGGAAATGTCAGCCCTAAGCTTTTAATTGCTTCAATCCAATTGCTTCAAAACAGATGGATGTTTTTTTTTCCCTATTGGAGAATATCCTAACAGTTTTATAACTTGAAACTGCAGAGCCCTATTAGATCCATCATTTTGTCCTCATAACAGCCCCAAAGGTAGACAAGACAAGGCATTTTGCCCCATTTGACAGATGCACAAATTCAGGCTTAGAGCATTGTATTAGTTCTCTGTTGCTGCTGTAACAAATGACTACAAATCGAGCAACTTATAACAACATTCATTTATTCTCTAACAGTTTCTGTAGGTCTCAAGTTCAGTATAATGTGGGTGGGTTCTCTTCTTAGGGTCTCCCTGAACTAAAATCAAGATATCAGCTGGGCCTGTGGTTGTCATTTGGGGCTCAGAATCTTCTTTCAAGCTCACTGATTATTGGCAGAATTCAGTTCCTTGTTGTTATATGAATGTGGTCATCATTTTTTTGACATGTGCCCCTATCCATATTCAAGATAACAATGGCATGTCAAAACTTTCTGCTTCCCCTTTTGCATCTCTCTAACTTCTTTGTCTCTGCTGTTAAGGACTTACTCTTTTATTGGAGTGATTTCATTGGGCCCCACACAGATAAACCAGGATAGTCTACCTATTTTAAAGTCAGTAGTAACCTTAATCACATTTCAGCATCTTTTTTTGCCATATAATTACAGTTCTAAAGATTAGAACAGAAAATATTCTTGGGAGTCATAACATTGCTTAACATTGAAGCAGCTACTTGCAGAAGCCCTGCCTTTCACTGTAAAGACACATGGTTATCAAGATCTTTATTCTGGCGAGGAAAAAATTACCGTTTTCATCCCACTTACATGAGCAGTTGGAAACTCTGATGCTGTTCAACTTCTACCATCTCTCAAATTCACTCAGACACAATTGGGCAACACACCAAAGAAAGTGGTACCTGGAGTACAAGAGGGGCTCTTTGGAAGCTGATGGTATTCCTAGATGGCACCTTGATGCTGGTGACCAATTCCTTAACTAGTCTCATTCTATCTAGGACAGGGGGAAGCAGCTTCCCTAAAGGCCCAAGATGAGATATGCACTCCCCATGTAACTTAACCAGAGGTGCTAACATTTATATAGAATATACTATATGCCAAATAAGTCTTTATGTTATTTTGAATGGGTTTATTGAATTTGTCCTGATATTTCTATGAGGTAAGTAATGGTAATAACTCTGTTTCATAGATGAGAAAACTGAGGCACAGAGTGGTTATGCCATTTGCCCAAGTTCTAAGAGCCAGGAAATAGTAAATCCTCTGTGGCTGATCCTCTGTGGCTTCCACCAGACAGAGAAAAGAGGAGAGGAGACATTGAGGCCAAATCGATTTAAAAGTCCCTTGCACCTTTGATACTCTAAGCTCGCCCTCAGGGTCCTGGAATTCAGGGTACCCAAGTGAACACAGCTGAACTTTCTGAAAGAGTGTGTTAAATTTAGACTTCTTGGGTTTTATGGAGCCAATGGACTACAAAGCAAAGGTGCCCAATCTTTTCTCAGAGGCCGGAAGAAAAGGAGACTGTCAGTCCATGTGAATGGGGTCGAGATGGGTTGGCCCCAGGAATGCTGCTCTCTCCAGAGTAGAATTTCCACTTGTTAACCTCCACATGAAATAGGAGATATCCCTGTTTTGGTGTGCATTGAAGTTGTAGTACTTTCTCTGACTCTCTGTGAAGCCCATTTCCTGAAGGCCCAAGCCCTCAGAATGCCCAAAATAACTACCTAAAACTAAGCCTGCAAAAGATGGCTTTCCTGGTCCTGGAGAACAAAGCTAAGCAGTAGCTTTCTCTATGATTGGCCCTTTCCCAGCGCTTGGCAAGCCTGTGGGTACTGAGTCTACACAAGTATTGTCAGACCTGGATTTACTCCTCTGGCTTCTGCTTCCTCAGCTACTCCCATCTAGGTCCCATGATGCTACCAACCTATTGTAGTTCCCAGAGCCATTAAGATATGAGGTAGGTAGGGTATAAACAACCCCAGTCCAAACTGTTGCTCACCTTTTCTCCACTCCTGCTATCATCCTGCAGGACTCAGAATTCAGTCTCCCTTATGGAACTAAGATCTATAAAGACTCAATAAAGACTGATTATTTCTATTGCTCTCTGTGTCTTCTTTGCTAGCCTTTGCATATCAGACCCTGGCCTTTAATTCTTATGGAAGGAATTTAAAACAGTATGATCTATATTCATGCCTCAATCACCATGGGCAAGTTATTTCACCCTAATAACTGTGGTTGGCCCTTAATAAATGCTCCATTAATAGTAACCAGTCATAGTCATAGAAGTAGTAACCCGGAGTAGTCATAGAAGTGGTGGTGGTGGTGGTGGTGGTGATGGTGGTGGTAGCAGCAGCTGCCTGAGTTGCTATCCAGGAATAGAATCTTCCCTACACCAATTCAGAGCTGGTGGATCATGCTCTGTCATTCAAGATCTTCCCAAATGTTAATCTTCCACTTGATTCTTAGATTCTTCAATGCAGTGTAACCTTTTTGGTTGGAAACTATTATGTCCTTTGTCCTTGTAAATAGCCATCCTGACCACTATTACCCTATCTACATTGTTCCCTTAACTGGCTCATTTCCCCCATACTCCTCATACAGGAGTTTCATGCCAAAAACAGTCCCACTCCTCTGCCCTGTGCAGTTGCCAACAGTCAGGTCTGGAGGAGTCCTATGAATCGAAGTCTGACAGGTGCTTTTTCTTCCTCTGACAATTAAGCTCCTGGTGACGTGGCTAGGGTACCTCCACATTTTTGAGCACCCCTTAGGATATTTTGGAGAGCGGTTGTCTTTTCCACTCTCCCTCACTTTCTTTTACTCTCCCTCCTACGTTTTTTGATTCTACATTACAATTGTGCTTATGGTACTTCCTCAAATGCACTCACTGAAAGGGTGGACAAGTCCTACAAGGGAGATAGAAAGAAGCCCTATCCTGCTACTGGCTATTTCATGCTTAATTGTAAATTAATCCTGAGTTTGCTGTCCAGGGTGTATTTATGTCCACTACATTTCTCATTTGTTTCTCATAGTAGTACTGGGAGAGACAATGCTATGCTAATTTGAGGTATGTAGAAAATGAAGCTCTACAAGTTTTTTTCCAAGTATTTTTTTTAACTCCAATATAGTTAACATATGGTGTGATATTAGTTTCAGGTGTATGATACAGTGATTCAGCAATTCCATACATCACTCAGTACTCATCACAACAACTATACTCCTTACCATCTGCCGCCCACCTGCCCTCTAATAATTATCACTTTGTTCTCTATAGTTAAGAGTTCTTTCTTGGTTTCCGTCTGTCTCACCCTTACTTTTTGCTTTGGCTCATTTATTTTGTTTCTTTCTTTTTTTTTTTATTATTTGCCCCAGGGGTACAGGTCTGTGAATCATCAGGCTTACACCTTTCACAGCACTCACCATAGCACAAACCCTCCCCAATATCCATAACCCATCCACCCTATCCCTACCCTCCCACCCCCCAGTAACCCTCAGTTTGTTTTGTGAGATTAAGAGTCTCTTATGGTTTGTCTCCTTCCCAATCCTATCTTGTTTCATTTTTTCCCTCCCTGCTCCGCATGACCTCCCTCCCTGCCCCTCAAGTTCCTCAGATCAGAGAGATCATATGATAATTGTCTTTCTTTTATTTTGTTTCTTAAATTCTACATATGAGAGAAGTCATGGTATTAGTTTTCTTTGATGTATTTCACATAGCACAATACTCTCTACCTCCATCCACGTCATTGCAAATGGCAAGATTTCATTTCATTTTTTGGCTGAGTAATATTCCATTGTGTTCTTTTTTTATTTAAAATCAATTAATTAACATATAGTGTATTATTAGTTTCAGAGATAGAGTTTAGCAATTCATCAGTTGCATATAACACCCAGTGCTCATTACATGAAGTGTCCTCCTTAATACCCATAACCTAGTTACCCCATCCCCCTACCCACTTCCCCCTCCATCAACCCTCACTTTATTTCCTATAGTTAAGAGTCTCTTATGCTTTATCTCCCTCTCTGATTTTATCTTCTTTTATTTTTCCTTTCCTTTCCTTATGTTCATCTGTTTTATTTCTTAAATTCCACATATAAATGAAATCATTAGGTATTTGTCTTTCTATGATGGACTTATTTTGCTTAGCCTAATGCCCTCTAGTCCACCCATGTCATTGCAAATGGCAAGATTTCCTTCTTGATGGCCGAATAATATTCCATTATGTGTGTATATATATATATATACACACACATATATGTATATATACATACACATATGTATATGTATATATATATATATTTATACCATCTCTTCTTTATCAATTCATCTGTCATTGGACATCTGGGCTTTTTCCATATTTTGGCTATTGTGGACATTGTTGCTATAAACATTGGGGTACACAGGCACCTTTAAATCACTATGTTGTGTCCTTTGGATAAATACCTAGTAGAGCATTTGCTGGGTCATAGGGTATTTCTATTTTTAACTATTTGAGAAACTTCCATAATATTTTCCAGAGTGGGTTGGATATACCAGTTTGCATTCCCACCAACAGTGTAAGATGGTTCACCTTTCCCACATCTTCACCAACGTCCGTTGTTTCTTGAGTTGTTAATTTTAGCCGTTCTGACTGCTGTGAGGTGGTATCACTGTAGTTTGATTTGTATTTTCCTGATGCCAAGTGATGTGGAACATTTTTTCATTTGTCTGTTGGACATTTGTATGTCTTCTTTGAAGAAATGTCTGTTCATTCCTTCTGCCCATTTCTTGACTGGGTATTTTTCTGGGGGGGTGTTGAGTTTGATAAGTTATTTATAGATCTTGGATACTAGCCCTTTCTCTAATGAGACATGTCTTGTAAGACATTTGCAAATATCTTCTCCCATTCTGTAGGTTGTCCTTTAGTTTTGTCAACTCTTTCCTTTGTTGTGCAAAAGCTTTAATCTTGATGAAATCCCAAAAGTTCATTTGTGCTTTTGTTTCCCTTGCCCTCGAAGACATGTCTAGGAAAAAATTGCTGCAGCTGAGGTAAAAGAGGTCGCTGCTTGTGTTCTCCTCTAGGATTTTGATGTATTCCTGTCTCACATTTAATTATTTCCTCCATTTTGAGTTTATTTTCATGTATGATGTAAGAGAGTGGTCTATTTTCATTCTTCTGCATGTGTCTGTACCATTTTCCCAACACCATTTTTTGAAGAGAATGTCTTTTTTTCCATTGGATGTTCTTTCCTGCTTTGTTGAAGATTAGTAGACCATAGAGTTGAGGGTCCATTTCTGGGCTCTCTATTCTGTTTCGCCAATCTATATGTCTGTTTTTGTGTCAATACCATAGTGTCTTGATGATCACAGCTTTGTAATATAGCTTGAAGTCCAGAATTGTGATGACACCAGACTTCGTTTTCTTTTTCAACATTCCTTTGGCTATTTGGAGTCTTTTATTTCTTTCTTTTTTAGATTTTATTTATTTATTTGACACAGAGAGAGAGATCACAAGTAGGCAGAGAGGCAGGCAGAGAGAGGGGAGGAAGCAGGCTCCCCGCTGGGCAGGGATCCTGATGTGGGGCTCGATTCCAGGACCCTGAGATCATGACCTGAGCCAAAGGCAGAGGCTTTAACCCACTGAGCCACCCAGGCACCCCTGGAGTCTTTTCTGATTCCATACAAATTTTAGGATTATTTGTTCCAACTCTGTGTAAAATGTCAATCATATTTTAATAGGGATTGCACTGAGTATGTAGATTGCTTTAGGTACCATAGGCATTTTAACAATATTTGTTCTTCCAATCCATGAATATGGAAGATTTTTCCATTTCTTTGTTTCTTCCTGAATTTCTGTCATAAGTGTTCTATAGTTTTCAGAGTACAGATCCTTTACCTCCTTGGTTAGGTTTGCTCCTAGGTATCTTATGGTTTTTGGTGCAATTGTAAATGGGATCAATTCCTTGATTTCTCTTTCTTCTGCCTCATTGCTAGTATATAGAAATGCAACTGGCTTCTGTGCATCAATTTCATATCCTGCCACTTTGCTGAATTCCTGTATGAGTTCTAGCAATTCTGGAGAGTACTCTTTTGAATTTTCAACATAGAGTATCATGCCCTCAATGAAGAGTGAAAGTTTCACTTCTTTTTTGCTAATTCAGATGCCTTTTATTTTTGTTGTCTAACTGCTGAGGCTAGGATTTCCAGTACTATGTTGAATAACAGTAACAGTGGTGAGAGTGGACATTCCTGCTACATTACTGATCTTAGGGGAAAAGCTCTCAGTTTTTCCCCACTGAAGATGATATTCATTGTGTATTTTTCCTATATGGCTTTTATGATATTAAGATATGTTCCCTCTATCACTATGCTGCAGAGAGTTTTAATTAAGAAAGGATGCTGTAGGGGGCACCTGGGAGGCTCAGTCAGTTAAGCATATGCCTTCAGTTCAGGTCATGATCCCAGGGTCCTGGGATGGAATCTTGTGTCAGGCTCCCTGCTCAGGGAGGAATCTGTTTCTACCTCTTTCTGCGCCCCTCCCCCATTCATGCTTTCCCTCTTTCTCTTTCAAATAAATAAAATCTTAAAAATAAAGAAAGGATGCTGTATTTTCTCAAATGCTTTTTCTGTATTTGCTGAGAGGATCATGTGGTTCTTGTCCTTTCTTTTATTAATGTGGTGTATCCCACGGACTTACGTATGTTGAACCACCCTTGCAGCTCAAGAATAAATCCCACTTGATCATGGTGAATAATCATTTTAATGTACTGTTGGATCCTATTAGCTAGTATCTTGGTAAGAATTTTTGCATCTATGTTCATCAGGGATATTGGTCTGTAATTCTCCTTTTCTGTGGAGTCTGTGTCTGGTTTTGGAATCAAGCTAATGCTGGCCTCATAGAATGAAATTGGAAGTTTTCCTTCCATTTCTATTTTTTGAAACAGCTTCAGAAAAATAGGTATTGATCCTTCTTTAAATATTTGGTAGAATTCAGCTGGGAGACCATCTGGCCCTGGACTCTTGTTTGTTCAGAGATTTTTTTATCAGTACTTCACTTTCCTTTCTGGTTATGGGTCTGTTCAGGTTTCCTATTTCTTCCTGTTTCAGTTTTGGTAGTTTATATGTTTCTAGGAATACGTCCATTTCTTCAAGATTGCCTAATTAGTTGGTGCGTAATTACTCATAATATGTTCTTATAATTGTTTGTATTTCTTCAGTGCTGGTTGTGATCACTCCTCTTTCATTTATGATCCTATTTATTTGGTTCCTTTCCCTTTTCTTTCTGATAAGTCTGGCTAGGGGTTTGTCAATCTTATTGTTCTTTCAAAGAACAAACTTCTAGTTTCATTGATCTGTTCTACTGTTCTTTTGATTTCTATTTCATTTTTTTTTCTGCTCTAATTTTTACTATTTCCCTTGTGCTGGATTTAGGCTTTATTTTCTGTTCTTTTCCCAGCTCTTTTAGGTGTAAGGTTTGGTTGTGTATATTAGACTTTTCTTGCTTCTTGAGGAAGGCCTGTATTGCTATATACTTTCCTCTTCGGACTGCCTTTCCTGCATCCCAAAGGTTCTGAACTGTCGTGTTTTCATTTTCATTTGTTTCCATGTATTTTTTTTAATTCTTCTGTAATTTTCTGGTTGACTGATTAATCTTCAGTAGGATTCTCTTTAACTTCCGTGTATTTGTGTTCCTTCCAAATTTTGTCCTGTGATTGAATTCAAGTTTTAAAGCACTATGGTCTGAAAATATGCATTGTATAATCTCCGTCTTTAGGTACTGGTTGAGACCCAGTATGTGATCTATTCTGGAGAATATTCTGTGTGCACTTGAAAAGAATGTGTATTCTCTTGCTTTAGGATGAAATGCTCTGAATATATATGTGAAGTCCATCTGGTCCAGTGTGTCATTCAAAGCCCTTGTTTCCTTGTTGATCTGCTTAGATGATCTGTCCATTGCTCTGAGTGGGTTGTTAAAGACCTCTACTATCAATGTGTTTCTTTAATTTTGTCATTAATTGGCTTATATAATTGGCTGCTCCCAAGTTAGGGGCATAAATACTTCCAATTGTTAGATCTTCTTGTTGGATAGATCCTCTTATTATGATAAGGTGTCCTTCTTTGTCTCTTAATACAATTTTTGGTTTAAAATCTAGTTTGTCTCATATATAGATTGCTACTCCAGCTTTCCTTTCATGTCCATTAGCATGATAAATGGTTCTCCACCCCTCCACTTTCAATCTGGGGGTGATTTTTTGTCTAAAATGAATCTCCTGTAGATAGCACATCAATGGGTCTTGGGTCTTGTTTTTTTTTTTTAAAGATTTTTTATTGATTCATTTGACACAGAGAGAGAGATTACAAGTAGGCAGAGAGGCAGGCAGAGAGAGAGGAGAGAGGAGGAAGCAGGCTCTCTGCCGAGCAGAGAGCCCGATGTGGGCCTCGATCCCAGGACCCTGGGATCATGACCTGAGCTGAAGGCAGCGGCTTTAACCCACTGAGCCACCCAGGCGCCCAAGGGTCTTGTTTTTTTTAATCCAATCTGATACACGGTGTCTTTTGATTGGAGCATCTAGTCCATTTACATTCAGAGTAATTATTGATAGATATGAATTTAGTGCCGATGTATTACCTGTACAGCCTCTGTTTCTGTAGATTGTCTCTGTTCCTTTCTGGTCTTTGTTATATTTGGGGTCTCTCTTTCCTCAAAGGACCCCTTTAATATTTCTCACAGGGCTGGTTTAGTATTCACAAATCCCTTTACTTTTTGGTTGTCCTGAAAACTCTTCATCTCTCCTTCTATACTGAATGACAGCCTTGCTGGATAAAGTTCTTGACTGCATATGTTTCCCATTTAACACATTGAATATATCATGCTGGTCCTTTCTGGACTGCCAGGTCTCTGTGGACAGGTCTGCTGCCAGCCTATAGATTAAGGATCTCTTGTTTTTCTCTATTTTTCTCAGCTTCCTTATTCTCTATCATTTTGTCATCTATATCACTGACTTTCTCTTCTGCCTCACTTATCCTAGCAGTTAGAGCCTCCATTTTTTATGGCATCTCATTAATTTATTTTTTTATTTTGGCCTGATTAGATTTTAGTTCTTTTATTTCTCCAGTAAGTGATTGTCCACTGTCTTCTACGCTTTTTTTCAAGCCCAGCTAGTATCTTTATAATCGTTCTTTTAAATTCTAGTTCCAACATCTTACTGATAGCCATATTGATTAAATCCCTGATAGTGGGTACTGCCTCCTGATTTTTGGGGGGTGAATTCCTCTATCTCATCATTATGTCCAGGAAAGAATAGATAAAAGAGAGAGAAAAGACAAAAATAGCAACAACAACAAGAGAAAAATACAAACCAGAGGAAAACAGAAAGAAAACAAAATAAGAAAAAAATCACACAACAAATAGAACAAAACAATAAACTATATCTTTGGTGTATTTTGGTCTGTTTTTTAAAAGAAACTAGATCCCAAAATAGGAAAGAGAGAAAAACTTAAATATATATACAAAAATAATACAAAATATAATCAAAGGAAAGCAAATATATATATTTGGTTATATATATATATAACATATATATAATGCATATATGTTTATAAAGGTATATATAAGGTATATTTTATATATATCTATATATGTTATATATAGAGATATATATGTCCATAATATATATTTTTATATGTATATGTATATTTACATATATATTTATAAAAGTTTATATATAAAGGTAAAAATGAAAAAAGAATTTTAAAAATGAATTAATAAAATAAGAACATAGATGAAAGAAAATAAAACTGAGAGACTACAGGGTGCCTGGGTGGCTCAGTGGGTTAAAGCCTCTGCCTTTGGCTCAGGTCATGATCTCAGGGTCCTGGGATCGAGGCCCGCATCGGTCTCTCTGCTCAGCAGGGAGCGTGCTTCCTCCTCTCTCTCTCTGCCTCCCTCTCAGCCTACTTGTGATCTGATCTCCCTGTGTCAAGTGAATAAATAAAATCTTTAAAAAAACTGAGAGACTACAGAATGATTTTAAAAAATGGAAAGCTTTATAACGTTTCCCCAAGAGCTGAAATTTTGCAGTTCTCTATGATCTGTAAATTTGGTGCTAAGGAGTTGTTCCTGCTGGGCCATTGGAGGAGACACCCATTGTGCTGATTCTCTGGTGTCTTAGCCCTGTTGGAATAGCCCCTCCCTTGCCAGTGGGACGGGATCAGTGTTAGCGGCTCCAGATTGCACTATGTGGCGCTATTTTGCTTCCTGGCGGTTTTCAGCATTGATGGGTGGCATGAAAATGGGGAAGCCCCGATCTCTAGGCCCAGAGCTCAGAGTTTTTGCCCCCCCCAACTCTTCAGTGATCCCTCACATATGAGCAGTCAATCACTTTTGTCTCCCTGGTTTTCTTCTAAATTTGTTCACCCAGCCTGTGACCCAGTGTTTTTATGTCAGGCAGGGGACCAAGTTTCAAGTCTCTAAACATTACGGTCCTGTGGCACGGACCTGTGCCATTCCTTCCATAGGAGGGAGGGCTATTTTGCCATGCTTCTGCCTTTTGTTAGGTCCCTGCCAGGAGTGTGGTGGTACAATTGTGCAGCAGTTTGCAGTTTATGGCAACACTGAGCAGAAAGCCAGTACCTACACTCAGGGTTTTCAGCCAGCTTCCTCGATCCGATGCCTGGCCACTCTCCTGCACTCAGGCACCACTCTTCTTGTGACCCCTAGGATCCTGAGACCATGCTGTCCCACCTGAGATTCCACCCCATTTCACCACCTAAGCATCTTTGAGCCAGTGATATTCCCAGTCACTGTAGGAGACTTCTAAATGTTCTGATTTTGTACTCAGCTGCTTATAGCATTTTGCAGTAGCCTCCTTGAGCAGGGTCCTACCCATAAGGTATCCTCTGATATTTCACCCCAGATTCATGTCTCTGCACCTCCTACCGTGTAAAAAGTGGACTCTTCTATTTGTAGAATTCCAGCAATTCTTTTTTTCCAATCTCCAGTTGATTTCTCAGGTGTTCAGAATGATTTGATATCTAGCTGAATTCCAGGGACCATATGAAATTAGGGTCCCCTACTCCTTTGCCATCTTAACTCATCTGCATATATAGCATATTTTCTTTATCCATTCATATAGACACTTTGGCAACTTCCATAATTTGGTTATTGTAAATAATGCTGCTATAAACATAGGGGTGCATGTATCCCTTTGAATTACTGGGGTTTTGTGTGTGTGTGTTGTTTTATTTTATTTTATTTTATTTTATTTTATTTTATTTATTATTATTGTTATTTGCCCCAGGGGTACAGGTCTGTGAATCATCAGGCTTACACCTTTCACAGCACTCACCATAGCACAAACCCTCCCCAATGTCCACAACCCATCCACCCTATCCCTACCCTCCCACCTCCCAGTAACCCTCAGTTTGTTTTGTGAGATTAGGAGTCTCTTATGGTTAGTTTATTTATTTCAGGGAGCCCAATACTGGGTTCAATCCCAGGATCCTGAGATCTTGACCCGAGCTGAAGGCAGACACTTAACCTTCTGAGCCACCCAGACACCCCTGAATTAGTGTTTTTGTATTTTAGGGGCAAATACCCAATACTGCAATTACTGGACTGTAGGATAGTTATTAACATTTTGAGGAACCTACATACTGCCTTCCACAGTGGCCACACCAGTTTGCAATCCCACCAACAGTGGATAAGTGTTCCTTTCTCTCCACATCTTTGCCTACACTTGTTTTGTATACCTTCTTTGAAAAAAAGGCTATTTAGGTCCTCTGCTCATTTTTTTTAAAGATTTTATTTATTTATTTAACAGAGAGAGAGATCAAAAGTAGGCAGAGAGGCAGGCAGAGGAGGGGGAAGCAGGCTCCCTGCTGAGCAGAGAGCCTGATGGGGGACTTGATCCCAGGACCCTGAGATCGTGACCTGAGCTAAAGGCAGAAGCTTAACCCACTGAGCCACCGGAACTCTCCTCTGTTCATTTTTAATCAGATTGTTGTTTTGCTGTAAAGTTGAATAAGTTCTTTATATATTTTGGATACTAACCTCTTTTTTTTTAAAGATTTTTTTAATTTATTTATTCATTTGACACAGAGAGAGAGATTACAAGTAGGCAGAGAGGCAGGCAGAGAGAGAGGAGAGAGGAGGAAGCAGGCTCCCTGCTGAGCAGAGAGCCCGATGTGGGCCTCGATCCCAGGACCCTG
>LNAC01001606.1:54157-120661 GCA_002007465.1 Ailurus styani
CGATCCCAGGACGCTGAGATCATGACCTGAGCCGAAAGCAGAGGCTTTAACCCACTGAGCCACCCAGGTGCCCTGATACTAACCTCTTATTGGATATATCATTTGCAAATATCTTTTCCCACTCAGTAGGTTGCATTTTTTGTTTTGTTGATGATTTCCTTAGCTGTGCAAAAGCTTATTCTTTTAGTGTAGTCCAATAGTTTAATTTTGCTTTTCTTTCTGTTACCAGAGAAAACATATCTAGAAAAATGTTTTTATAGCCTGTGTTTTCTTCTAGGAATTTTATGGTTTCCAGTCTCACATTCAGGTCTTTAAGCCAGTTTGAGTTTATTTATTTATTTTCATAAGGAACTCATCCAGTTTCATTCTTTTACATGTAGCTTTCCAGTTTTCTCAACACCATTTGTTAAAAAACTGTCTTTTCCCTATTAAATATTATTTCTTCCTTTGTTATAGATTAACTGACCATAAAAGCATGGGATTATTTCTGGATTCTCTATTCTGCTATGTTGATCTATGTGTCTATTTTTGCCAGTACTTGCTGGAGTCCAGCTCCAGCAGGTCCAGGGGTCCCTGAAGGAAAGGACGGCATCAGTGAATGTGGAATGAGGAGACAGACTCGAATGATGTTCCAGGAGTCTCCCAAAAACCTCAGGGCTCGGGGTCCTTTATTTATATCATTGTAACAGAGGATGACCAAAGACATAACCAGGATGTTTATTTACTTATTAAAGGAACTTTGGTAGATGAGCTTGGTGTACTTCCCCAAGGTCTAACTGATGAGGCTTGTTTTTTTATTTGTATCACGAGTCTCCTGGAGCTTGCGTAGTTTTAACAGAGCTCCCGTCATGTTTCTTTGTTTTATGACTTCACCTAGTTCTGTCTTAAGTCACTAGTTTGATATAGATTCATTAGTCATTATGTCTTAAAGTCAAAGGCTATCTATCCTGGGGGAAGGACAGTACGGGCCAGACCTTATCTGTCAATATTTCAGGACTCTTTCCAGGCATGTTTATAGAAGGAGTAAATTTGACCAATGCTTAACAAATCTGACCCATTCTTTTCACTCATAGAGTTCCACGTCATTTGAACTGTAAGCCGCTTTTTTTTTTTTCTGAAAGCCGCTTTTAACTGGAAGGGGGTGATTAATGCTTTACCCATTGCGATTCTCCTTGTCTTGCAGGAGGGTTGTGCCCAAGCCTTGCAGTGGGGGTTCACCTTCTTGTACCACGCAGATGGCTCACATCAAGTGCTATTCTGTTTTCATTACTCTAACTTTGTAGTTCTCTTAAAATCCATCTTTGTTCTTCTTTTTCAAGATTTCTTTGACTAATTGGGGTCATTTGTGGTTCTATACAAATTTTAGGATTATTTGTTCAGTTCTGTAAGAAATGCTGTTGGTTTTTCAATAGGGATTGCATTAAGTCTACAGATTGCTTTGGGTAATATTGCTTTTAACAATATTTGTTCTTCCAGGGCACCTGGGTGGCTCAGTGGGTTAAAGCCTCTGCCTTCAGCTCAGGTCATGATCTCAGAGTCCTGGGATAGAGGCCCGCATCAGGCTCCCTGCTTGGTGGGGTGCCTGCTTCCTCCTCTCTCTACCTGCCTCTCAGCCTACTTGTGATATCTCTCTCTCTCTCTGAGTCAAATAAATAAATAAATAAAATCTTAAAAAAAAACAATATTTGTTCTTCTAATCCATGAGCATTGAATACCTTTCCATTGGTTTGTTTATCTTCAATTTCTGTCATCAATGTTTTATAGTTTTCAGAGTACAGGTCTTTCACCTCCTTGACTAAGTTTATTCCTAGGTATTTTATTATTTTTGGTACATTATAAACGGGATTTTTTTCTTAATTTCTCCCTTTGCTACTTCATTATTAGTATATATGAATGCAAGAAATTTCTGTATATTAATTTTTCATCCTGTGACTTCACTGAATTCATTTATCAGTTCTAATGGTATTTTGGTGAAGTATTTAGGGTTTTCTATATATAGTAACATGTCATCTGCAAATAGTGTGAGTTTTACCTTTTCCTTACCAATTTGGATGTCTTTATTTCTTTTTTGGGGGGACGGGTATAATTGCTGTGGTTAGGACATCCAGTACTATTTTGACAAAAGATGTGAAAGTGGACACACTTGTCTTCTTCCTAACCTTAAATGAAAAGTCCTCAGATTTTCCCCATTGAGTATGACGTTAGCTGTGGGGTTTTCATATATGGCCTTTATTATGTTGAGGTATGCTACCTCTAAAACCTACTTTGAACGTTTTTTTTAATCATGAATGGATGTTGAACTTTGTCAAATGCTTTGAAATGATTATATGGTTTTTATCCTTTCTCTTATTGATGTGATATATCACATTGATTAATTTGCAGATATTGAACCACCCATCCATTGAGGGAATAAATCCCACTTGATAATGGTGAATGATTTTTTTACTGTATGTTTGTATTTGACTTGCTAATGTTTTGTTGAGGATTTTTGCATCTATGTTCATAAAAAATACTATCCTGTAGTTTTCTTTTTTGATAGTGTCTTTATTTGGTTTTGGTATCAGGGTAAAACTGACCTCATAGAATGATTTTTTTTTTCATAGAATGATCTTGGAAACTATTCTAAATTTGGAACCATTTGAAAAGGATAAGTATTAACTCTTCTTTTTTTTTAAATTTATTTTTATTCTTTGCCCAAGGGGTACAGGTCTGTGAATCATCAGGCTTACATCTTTCACAGCATTCACCAAAGCACAAACCCTCCCCAATGTCCATGACCCATCCATCCTATCCCTACCCTCCCACCCCCCAGTAACCCTCAGTTTGTTTTGTGAGATTAGGAGTCTCTTATGGTTTGTCTCCTTCCCCATCCCATCTTGTTTCATTATTTTTCCCTCCCTACCCCCCACGACCCCCCACCCTGCCCCTCAAGTTCCTCATATCAGAGAGATCATATGATAATTGTCTTTCTCTGATTGACTTATTTCGCTCAGCATAATACCCTCCAGTTCCATCCATGTCGTTGCAAATGGCAAGATTTCGTTTCTTTTGATAGCTGCATAGTATTCCATTGTATATATATACCACATCTTCTTTATCCATTCATCTGTTGATGGACATCTAGGTTCTTTCCATAGTTTGGCTATTGTGGACATTGCTGCTATAAACATTCGGGTGCACGTGCCCCTGAGGATCACTACCTTTGTGTCTTTAGGATAAATACCCAGTAGTGCGATTGCTGGGTCGTAGGGTAGCTCCATTTTCAACTTTTTGAGGAATCTCCATACTGTTTTCCAGAGTGGCTGCACCAGTTTGCATTCCCACCAACAGTGTAGGAGGGTTCCCCTTTCTCCGCAACCTCGCCAACATCTGTCATTTCCTGACTTGTTGATTTTAGCCATTCTGACTGGTGTAAGGTGGTATCTCGCTGTGGTTTTGATTTGTATTTCTCTGATGCCGAGTGATGTTGAGCACTTTCTCATGTGTCTGTTGGCCATTTGGATGTCTTCTTTGGAGAAATGTCTGTTCATGTCTTCTGCCCATTTCTTGACTGGGTTATTTGTTTTATGGGTGTTGAGTTTGAGAAGCTCTTTATAGATTTTGGATACTAGCCCTTTATCTGATATGTCATTTGCAAATATCTTCTCCCATTCTGTCAGTTGTCTTTTGGTTTTGTTGACTGTTTCCTTTGCTGTGCAAAAGCTTTTAATCTTGATGAAGTCCCAATAGTTCATTTTTGCCCTTGCTTCCCTTGCCTTTGGTGATGTTCCTAGGAAGAAGTTGCTGCAGTTGAGGTCGAAGAGGTTGCTGCCTGTGTTCTCCTCGAGGATTTTAATGGATTCCTTTCTCACATTGAGGTCTTTTATCCATTTTGTTAACTCTTCTTTTAATATTTGGTGGTTTCACCTGTGAAACCATCTGGTTCTGAACTTGTCTTTGTTGGGAAGATTTTTTTAAATTAGTAATTCCACTTCATTGCCAATAATCAGTGTGCTCAAATATTCTATCACTTCCTTATTCAATTTTGGAAGGTTATATGTTTCTAGGAATTTGGAAGATTATACGTTTCTAGGAATTTATCCATTTTTTCTAGGTTGTCCAATTTGTTGGCATATAATTTTCATAATACTCTCTCGTAATTCTTTTTGTTTCTTTTTGGTGTTGATTGTTATTTCTCTTCCTTCCTCTGATTTTATTTATACGAATCCTCTGTAATCCTCTCTTTTCTGTTTTTGATGAGTATGGCTAAAGGCCTATCGATTTTGTCAATCTTTTTAAAAACTTGCTTCTGGTTTCATTGATCTGTTATATTGTTTTTGTTGCTATTCCATTTATTTCTGCTCTAATCTTCATTATTTCCCTCCTTCTACTGGCTTTGAGCTTTGTTTTCTTCTTTTTGTTTGTTTGTTTCTTTCTTTCTTTCTTTTAGCTCTTTTAAGTATAAGGTTAGGTCATTGATTTGAGGTTTCTCTTCTAGAGGTAGACCTGTATTGCTGTAATCCTCCCTCCTAGAATAAGTTTGCTGTATCCCCAAAATTTTGGACCACAGTGTTTTCCATTTTCATATGTATCCATGAATTCTTTATTTCCTTTATTTTGTGACTGATCCACTCATTGTTTAGTAGCACGTTATTTACCTCCATGTATTTGTGTTCTCTCCAGATTTTTTCTTGCGGTTGACTTCTAATTTCATATTGTTGTGGTTGGAAAATATGTATAATATGGTTTCCTTTTTTTTTTTAATTTATTGACACTGGCTGGTTTTGTGTCCTAACATGATCTATTCTGGACACTCTTCCATGTGCACTTCAAAAGACTGTGTATCCACTGTTCTTAGGTTGAATGTTCTGAATATAACTTTTAGGTGTATCTGGTTCAATAAATCATTCAAAGCCACTCTTTTCTTGTTGATTTTAGGTCTAGCTTATCTGTTGATGTAAGTGGGATGTTAGAGTCCCCTACTATTATTATTTTACTGGCAATTTCTGCCTTTATGACTGTGAACACTTGCTTTATGTATATAAGTGTGTTGGCTGCATAAATATTTATAATTGTCACATTTTTGTGTTAGATTGCTCCCTTTATCACTATGTAGTGTTATTTTTGTATTGTTACAGTCTTTGTTTCAAAGACTATTTTCTTCATTTGGGGTAAGAGCTAAGATTTCAGAGTAGTAGGAGGACACTAGACTTCCCTAGTCCCTCAAACACAAATCATTCTGAATACCCAAGAAAGTGATGTGAGGACTGATAGAACAAACTGCACTACTATAGTCAGAGAATTGTCCACATCAAGGAAGGTAGGAACTTCACAGATCTAGTTTGGGGGAGAAACAGATAATGAGTGTTGAGGAGATGCCAGAGCCCTGATCATGAAGAAAGGCAAGAGAAAGAGGAGCACATAAATGATCACAGAAGGAGAATCCTTCCCCAAAGCCACTGATTGAGAAAATGAGAGGGGCTGAGTTTTTGCAACCAGTGGGGCTCAAAAACTGGAGTTTTAGAAGTCCACAGCATGGCTGGTATAGAGCCCTGAGGGTGCTACAGTGTTTCTGGTGAGAAGGCAGGCAGGTAACCTGGGCGCAAATGGTGCAATCTGAGGATCCCCTAAGAAACACTGGAAGAGAATGTTCCCTTTTTTTGGAGTGCATCTGAGAAAGGTGGTATTGTCTCTCAGGGGACAAAAGAGCCAGTGGGTGTCGTTTACCTCCTCTGGCCCTCAAGATAGGTGCAGAGACACCTGCTGAGTGTGGCTAACCCAGACACTGGAGGTTTAGTGTGCTTTGTTCCAAATTCCACACTCCTGCACTCTGCTGTGACTGCCCTTCTGGGTCAAACTTGAATCAATGCCACCATAGTGAGACTGTCACCCAGAAGACAAGAGCAGATCCCCACCACACCAGGTCCCTAAAGTTTGAAGTTTTAAAACTCAGCAGGCCTGGCGGGGACAGAATCTAAAGTGCACTACACTGCTCTAGGCAGAGAAGCAACAGAGACACAGACAGTGTGTAAGCAGCAAGCTGAAAAAAGCATATGATGCACAAGGGGGAAATTATTTACTCTTTTTGGGAGGGCTTCCCTGACAATAACAAACATGAACTCCTCTCTCCAGGGCCAAAGAGCTGGCTGGCACAATTTCCCTCTCCTGACCCTCAGCATAAGCAAACTTCAGTAAATAGCATAGCATCAATACTGGCTGCCTAAAGTACTTCTATCAAGTATCAACCATCCCCCTGCACTTTGCTGATTCTGTTTTACTCAGACAAGTGTGCCTAAGAATCAGTGCTACAGGCCCCTCCCCCAGAAGCACAAACCCCCTCATACACCATGTCTACTAGCCATTCAGACTGGTGTGAGGTGGTATCTCACTGTGGTTTTGATTTGTATTTCCCTGATGCCAAGTGATGCTGAGCACTTTCTCATGGGTCCCTTGGCCATTCGGATGTCTTCTTTGGAGAAATTCTGTTCATGTCTTCTGCCCATTTCTTGACTGGGTTATTTGTTCTATGGGTGTTGAGTTTGAGAATTTCTTTATAGATTTTGGATATAAGCCCTGTATCTGATATGTCATTTATAAATATCTTCTCCCATTCTGTCAGTTGTCTTTTGGTTTTGTTGACTGTTTCCTTTGCTGTGCAAAATTTTAATCTTGATGAAGCCCCAATAGTTCATTTTTGCCTTTGCTTCCCTTGCCTTTGGTGATGTTCCTAAGAAGAAGTTGCTGTGGCTGAGGTTGAAGAGGTTGCTGCCTGTGTTCTCCTCAAGGATTTTGATGGATTCCATTCTCACATTGAGGTCTTTCATCCATTTTGACTCTATTTTTGTGTGTGGTGTAAGGAAATGATCCAGTTTCAATTTTCTGCATGTGGCTGTTCAGTTTTCCCAATACCATTTGTTGAAGAGACTGTCTTTTTTCCATTGGACATTCTTTTCTGCATTGTTGAAGATTAGTTGACCATAGAGTTGAGGGTCCATTTCTGGTCTCTCTATTCTGTTCCACTGATATATGTGTCTGTTTTTGTGCCACTACCATACTGTCTTGACTACAGCTTTGTAATAGAGCTTGAAGTCTGGAATTGTGATACCACCAACTTTGGTTTTCTTTTTCAACATTCCTTTGGCTATTTGGGGTCTTTTCAGGTTCAATATAAATTTTAGGATTGTTTGTTCCATTTCTTTGAAATAAATTGCTGGTATTTTGATGGGGATTGCATTAAATGTGTAGATTGCTCTAGGTAGCAGAGACATTTTCACAATACTTTTTCTTCCAATCCATGAGCATGGAACTTCTTCTACTTCTTTATGTCTTCCTCCATTTCTTTCATGAGTGCTTTATAGTTTTCTGAATACAGATTCTTTGCCTCTTTGGTTAGGTTTATTCCTAGGTACCTTATGGTTTTGGGTGCAATTGTAAATGGGATTCACTCCTTAATTTCTCTTTCTTCTGTCTTGTTGTTGGTATATAGAAATGCAACTGATTTCTGTGCATTGATTTTATATCCTGACACTGTGCTGAATTCCTGTATGAGTTCTAGCAGTTTTGGAGTGGAGTCCTTTGGGTTTTTCACATAAAGTATCATATCATCTGCAAAGAGTGAGAGTTTGACTTCTTCCTTGCCAATTTGGATGCCTTTTATTTCTTTTTGTTGCCTGATTGATAAGGCTAGGACTTCTAGTACTATGTTGAATAACAGTAGTGATAGTGGACAGCCCTGGCGTGTTCCTGAATACAGGGGAAAAGCTCTCAGTTGTTCTCCACTGAGAATGAAATTCGGTGTGGGTTTTTCACAGATGGCTTTGATAATATTGAGGTATGTACCCTCTATGCCTACACTGTGAAGAGTTTTGTTCAAGGGCGCCTGCGTGGCTCAGTGGGTTAAAGCCTCTGCTTTCGGCTCAGGTCATGATCTCAGGGTCCTGGGATCGAGGCCTGCATCGGGCTCCCTGCTCAGCGGGGAGCCTGCTTCCCCCCTGCCCCGCCTGCCTCTCTGCCTCCTGTGATCTCTCTCCCTCTGTCAAATAAGTAAATAAAAAAAAGTAATAAAAAAGAGTTTTGTTCAAGAAAGGGTGCTGTACTTTGTCCAATGCTTTTTCAGCATCTATTGAGAGGATCATATGGTTCTTGTTCTTTCTTGTATTACTGTCTTCTATTGCATTGATTGATTTGCCAATGCTAAACCAACCTTGCATCCCAGGAATAAATCCCACTTGGTCATGGTGAATAATCCTTTTAATGTTCTGTTGGATCCTATTGGCCAGTATTTTGTTGAGGATTTTTGTGTCCGTGTTCATCAAGGATATTGGTCAGTAATTCTCCTTTTTGATGGGCTCTTTGCCTGGTTTTGGGATCAAGGTAATGCTGGCCTCATAAAATGAGTTTGGATGTTTTCCTTCCATTTCTACTTTTTGGAACAGTTTAGGAGAATAGGTATTAATTCTTCTTTATATGTTTGGTAGAATTCCCCTTGGAAGCCATCTGGCCCTGGGTTCTTGTTTGTTGGGAGATTTTTGATGACTGCATCCATCTCCTTACTGGTTATGGATATTTTCAGGTCTTCAATTTCTTCCTGGTTCAGTTTTGGTAGTTTATATTTCTCTAGGAATGCATCTGTTTCTTCCAGATTGTAAAATTTGCTGGTGTAGAGTTGCTCATAATATGTTCTTAGAATTGTTTGTATTTCTTTGGTGTTGGTTGTGATCTCTCCTCTTTATTCATGATTTTATTAATTTGGGTCCTTTCTCTTTTCTTTTGTATAAGTCTGGCCAGGGGTTTATCAATCTTATTAATTCTTTCAAAGAACCTGCTCCTTGTTTCATTGATTTGTTCTACTGTTCTTTTGGTTTCTATTTCATTGATTTCTGCTCTGATCTTTATTATTTCTCTTCTCCTTTTGGGTGTAGGTTTTCTTTGCTGTTTTTTCTCCAGCTTCTTTAGGTGTAGGGTTAGGTTGTGTACTTGAGACCTTTCTTGTTTCTTGAGAAAGGCTTGTATTGCTATATACTTTCCTCTCAGAACTGCTTTTGCTGTGTCCCAAAGATTTTGAACAGTTGCATTTTAATTTTCATTTGTTTCCATAAATTTTTTAAAATTCTTCTGTAATTTCATGGTTGACCCATTCATTCTTTGGTAGGATGTTCCTTAGCCTCAAAGTTTTTAAGTTCTTTCCAACTTTCGTCTTGTGTTTGAGTTCTAGTTTCAGAGCATTGTTGTTTGAAAATATGCAGGGAATGATCCTAAACTTTTGGTACCTGTTGAGACCTGATTTGTGACCCAGTATATGGTCTATTCTGGAGAATGTTCCATGTGGACTAGAGAAGAATGTGTATTCTGTTGTTTTGGGATGGAATGCTCTGAACATATCTGTAATGTCCAACTGGTCCAGTGTGTCATTTAAAGCCTTTATTTCCCTGTTGATCTTTTGCTTCAATGATCTGTCCATTTCAGTAAGGGGGGGGTGTTAAAGCCCCTACTATTATTGTATTATTCTCAATGTGTTTCTTTGATTTTGTTTTTAATTGGTTTATATAATTGGCTGCCCCCATGTTAGAGGCACAAATATTTAAAATTGTTAGATCTTCTTATTGGACAGATCCTTTTAGTATGATATAGTGTCCTTCTTCATCTCTTATGATATTCTTTGGCTTAAAATCTAGTTTATCTGATATAAGGATTGCTACTGCAGCTTTCTTTTGATGTCCATTGGCATGGTAAATTGTATTTCACCCCCTCACTTTAAATCTGGAGGTGTCTTTGGGTGTAAAATGAGTATCTTGTAGACAGTATATCAATGGGTCTTGTTTTTTTTTAATCCATTCTGATACCCTGTGTCATTTAGTTGTGGCATTTAGTCCATTTACATTCAGAGTAACTATTGAGAGATATGAATTTAGAGCCATTGTATTGCCTGTAAGGTGCCTATTACTGTATATTATGTCTCTTCTGTTCTGGTCTATGTTTCTTTTGCTTAGAGGACCACTTTCAATATTTCCTATAGGGATGGATTGGTGTTTGCAAATTCCCTTAGTTTTTGTTTGTCATGGAAGCTTTTTATCTCTCCTTCTATTTTTCAATGACAGCCTATCTGGATATAGTATTCTTGGCTGCATAATTTTCTCATTTAGTGCTCTGAATATATCATGCCAGTTCTTTCTGGCCTGCCAGTTCTCTGTGGATAGGTCTGCTCTCAGTCTAATATTTCTACCATTGTATGTTATAGACCTCTTGTCCCGAGTTGCTTTGAGGATTTTCTCTTTGTCACCAAGTCTTGTAAGTTTTACTATTAGATGATGGGGTGTGGACCTATTTTTATTGATTTTGAGCGGGGTTCTCTGTGCCTCTTGGATTTTGATGCTTGTTCCCTTTGCCAAATTAGGGAAATTCTGTACTATAATTTGCTCTAATATACCTTCTGCCCCCCCCTTTCTGGGATCCCAATTATTCAAATATCCTTTCGTCTTATGGTATCACTTATCTCTCTAATTCTCCCCTCATGGTCCAGTAGTTGTTTGTCTCTCTTTTCCTCCGCTTCTTTATTCTCTGACATTTTGTCTTCTAAATCACTAATTCTCTCTTCTGCCTCATTATCCTAGCAGTAAAAGCCTCTATTTTTGATTACACCTCATTAGTAGCTTTTTTCATTTCAGCTTGGTTAATTTTAGTTCCTTTATTTCTCCAGAAAGGGTTTTTATTTCTCTATAGAGGGGTTCTCTATTATCTTCCATGCTTTTTTCTGAGCCCAGCCAGCACTTTAATAATCGTCATTCTGAGCTCTCATTCCTTCATAGTACTAATGTGCACATTGATCAGGTCCCTAGCCATCGTTACTGCCTCTTGTTCTTTTTTTGTGTTGATTTTTTCTGCCTTGTCATTTTATGCAGATAAGAACAGATGGATGAGTGAACAAAATACTATAGTATAGCAATGAACCCAGAGAAATATACACTAACCTAATCAGAAGAGACCTGGAACTAGGGGAGAAGAAAGAGGGGGGAAAAAACAACAAACAAAAAACAAAATCAAAATTACAAAAACACAAAAACTAAAATAATACAAAACACTATATCTATGTCTATGTTATCTATTTTTGTTTCTATATCTATCTCTGTCTCTGACTCTATCTCTATCTATCTATATATATTTGGTGAATTGAACAGAGCCTATGTGTATACCAAAAATAAGGTTAAATACTATGAAGGGATAAAATGTGACTATAGCAATGAAAATTTAAAAAGATTAAAAAGTGTTGATAAGATATAATAGTTAAAATCCTTAAAACATGAAAAAGGAAAAAATTAAAAGAAAAGAGTAAGAAAAAATTAAAATTCAAAGAATTTAACTTTGAGTGACTAAAGGATCGTGGGGAAAAAGCCATTAATTCTCTGTGTTGTTTTCCCCTAGCTCTGGAGTTCCACAATTCTCAGCTATCTGTGAACTTGGTCTTGGCTGGATGTTCTTGCTGATATTCTGGGGGATGGGCCTGTTGCTGTGGTTCTCACGTGACTTTGCCCAAGCCGGAATTCTACTGCCCTCGCTGGGGCCAGGCTAGGTAATCAGCTCAGGTTTGCTCTCGGGAGCTTTTTTTCCTTAAATGCTTTCCATACAGCTTTGTAGGATGGGACTGAAAATGGAGGCCTCCCAGTCTCCGACCTGGAGGAGCTGAGAGCTAGGGACCTCACTCCTTAGGGCATCCCCAGAGAAAAGCAGTCAGTCCCTCCCATCTCCCTGGTTCTGGATGCACTCTGAGATCACTGGGCCTTCAACCGAGCATTTCTATCTCTGGCGTGTGGCCCCATTTAGAATCTCCAAACCCAGCAGATTCCTGCAGCTGCTCCCATGCCGCATCTCCCAGAGGAGGAAGGAGGTGGTTTCTCCGGGTGTTCTGCCTGAGGGATGCCCGCTCAAAGAGCAATGGCCCAACTGTGCTTTGGATCATTGCCCAAGGTAACACCAAGCTGAGAGACACCGTCTCAGCTTGGCTCCGTCTCTCCAGTCACCTGCTCCTTTCTAATACCTGGGAGCTCTGTTTTGCTCTGACACCCCTGGTCTTTTTGTGTCCCTGTGGGTCCTGAGACCACATGATCCCTGCAAGGGCTTCACCCCCCGCTCAACCTCTGGGGCGACATTCCTCAATGGAGCAAACTTCTAAAAGTTCCGATTTTGTGCTCCACTGCTCTCTCACTTGCCTGGAGCCGGCCCCTCCCCCTCTACTAACCATAGAGTTATGTGAACTTCAGTACTAGTGGAAATAGCATCAGATCTCATTTAACAAGTAGGCCAGAGCACACCTAGTTAAAATTTACCACACTGTGGCCAAGGTCCAAACACTCCCCACTATATGCAAGGAGAAAATCTTCAGACAACTGTCTTGAGGGATAGAGCAGCAAAAACACAGCAGAAAAGTGCACATAGCACACACATAAGACACTTCCTGAAGCTCCAGGCCCTGGACATTCTTCACAAAGCCATTATTTGCAGGAACAGGAAACATAACAGGCTTTCCTAACACAGAGAAATCAGAGTCCTAGACAAATGCCGACATAAAGAAATTCACCCCAAAAGAGAGAACAAGAAAAGGTCACAGCCAGGGAAATAAGTGAAACAAATATAAGTAATATGCATGATCCAAAATTTAAAGTGACAACCACAAGAATACTAGGGGGATTGAGAAAAGTATAAAAGACATCAGGGGAACCCATACCACAGAGATAAAATTAGATCAGGCCAAATTGAAAAATGCAATAACTTAGGTTCTAAGCCAACTGAATGTAATGACCTCCAGGATGGAAGATGTAGAGGAACAAAAAAGTGATACAAAAGATAAAATTATGGAAAATAATGAAGGTGAACAAAAGAGGGAAAGAAAAAATCTTGGATCACAATAGTAGACTTAGAGAACTCGGTTACTCCATCAAGCATAGTGCCATCCATATCTTATAAGTTGCTGAAGAAGGCAAATAGAGAGCAAAGGGAGAAGAAAGTTTATTTGAGGAAATTATACCTGAAAACTTCTCTAATCTGGGGAAGGAAATTACATCCAGATTCAAGAGGCACAGAGAACTACAATCAGAGTCAGCAAAAGCAGGCCAATGGCAAGATATATTGTAACTAAATTTGCAAAATATAAAGAAAACGTCCTACAATCAGTCAAGACAAGGGAAGACCAATAAGATTAGCTGCAAAACTCTCCACAGAAACTTGGCAGGCCAGAAGAGAGTAGTATGTTATATTTAATCATGGAATGGGAAAAATCTGTAGCCAAGAATACTCTGTCCATAAAGGCTATCATTCAGAATAGGAGAGATAAACAGTTACCCAAACAAATAAAATCTAAAGGAGTTTGTGACCACTGAAACAACCCTGTATGAAATATTAAAGGGGATTCTTTGAGTGGGAATGAAAGACCAAAAGGGACAAAGACTAGAAAAGAAGAAAGAAAATCTTCAGAAATATTGACAAAACAACTAATAAAGTGGTACTAAATTCATGTCTATCTATAATTACCCTAAATGTAAATGGACTAAATGCTCCAATCAAAAGACATAAAATATCAGAAAGAATATAAAAACAAGACCCATCTATATGCTGGCTACAAGGTATTCATTTTAGACATAAAGACACCTGCAGATTGAAAGTAAGGGGATATTTATCATGCTAATGGACATCAAAAGAAAGCTGAAGTAGCCATACTTACATCAGACAAATTAGATTTTATGTATTTATTTTTTACAAACTAAATTTTAAACCAAAGACTGTAATAAAAGATGAAGAAGGGCACTATATCATAACAAAGGGGTCTACTCAACAAGAAAATCTAACAATTATAAATATTGATACCCCCAAATTAGGAGCACCCAAATATATAAAGCAATAAGAAACATAAAGGGACTCATTAATTATAATACAATAATAGTAGGGGACTTAAGCACCCCACTTACATTAGTGGATAGATCATCTAAGCAGAAAATCAACAAGGAAACAATGGCTTTAAATGACACACTGGATGAGATGGACTTAACAGATATGTTCAGAACATTTCTTCCTAAAATAGCAGAACACATAGTCTTTTCAAATGCACATGGGACATTCTCCAGAAGAGTTCACATACAGGGTTACAAGTCAACCCTCAATAAAGATGAAAACATTGAGATCATACCACACATATTTTCAGGCCACAATGCTATAAACTTGAAGCCAACCACAAGAAAAAAATTTGGATATACTACAAATACATGGAGGTTAAAGAAATCCTACTAAAGAATGCAGATAAAGAGGAAACCTCTTGTACTTTTGGTGGGAATTCAAATTGGTGCAGCCACTCTGGGAAATGGAGGTTATTCAAAAGTTAAAAACAGAACTACCCTACAGTTCAGCAATTGCACTACTAGGTATTTACCGAAAGGATACAAAAACACTAATTTTAAGGGATATGTGCACACTTATGTTTATAGCAGCATTATCCACATAGCCAAATTATGGAAATAGCCCAAATATACATCAACTGATGAATGAATAAAGAAGATATTGGTATATATACACAATGTGGTATATATATATATATATATATATATATATATATATGCAATGGAATATTGTTAATGAAACTGATGAACACCTAGCCAGACTTATCGAAAAGAAAAGAGAAAGGATCCAAGAAAATAATATCACATATGAGAAAGGAGACATCACAACCAACACCACAGAAATGCAAACAATTCTAAGAAAATTCCATGGAAAACCATATGCCAACAAATTGGACAATTTGGTAGAAAAGGATAAATTCGTAGAAACACGTAACTATAAAAACCGAAAGAGGGAGAAATAGAAAACTTGAACAGACTGATAACCAGCAAAGGAATTGAATCAGTAATCACAAATCTCTCAAGAAACAAAATTTCTGGGCCAGATGGTTTCCCACGGGAATTCCACCAGACATTTAAAGAGGAATGTCTACCAGACAGTAAAGGGAAATGTCTACCAGACGGTTAATGTCCATTATTCTCAAACTGTTCCAAAAAAATAGAAATGTAAAGAAAACTTATTCTGAGGCCAACATAACCCTGATTCTAAAACTAGACAAAGACTCCACTAAAAAAGAAAATTATAGGCCAATAGCCATGATGAACATAGACACAAAAATTCTCAAGAAATCCTACCAAACTGAATCGAACAGTACATTAAAAGAATCATTTACCATGATCACCTGGGATTTCCTCCTGGGTTGCAAGGGAGGTTCAATAATCACAAACCAATGTGATACATCACAATAATAAAAGAAAGGATAAGAACCATATGATTCCATAGACACAGAAAAAGCATTTGATAAAATGTAACATCCATTCTTGATAAAAACCCTTAACAAAGTAGGGTTAGAGGAGACATACCTCAACATAATAAAGGCCATATACGAAAAACTCAGTTAATATCCTCCATGGTGAAAAACTGAGATGTTTTCCTCTAAAGTCAGGAATAAGACAGGGATGTCCACTCTCATCACTGTTATTTGACATAGTACTGGTCATCCTAGCCTCATCAATCAGACAACAAAAAGAAGTAAAAGGCATTCAAATCAGTAAGGAAGAAGTCAAACTTTCACTATTTGCAGACAACGTGAAACTCTATGTAGAAAATCCAAAAGACACCACCAAAATTTGCTAGAAATCACACAAACTTAGTAAAGTCACAAAATCAATGTACAGAACTCTGTTGCATTTCTATACCTGAGTAATGCAGCAACAGAAAGAGAAATCAAGGAATCGATCCCATTTACAACTGCACCAAAACCCATAAGATACCGAGCAATAAACCTAACCAAAGAAGTAAAGATCTTTTTTTTTGAAAACCATAAAACACTGATGAGAGAAATTGAAGAGGACACAAAGAAATGGAAAAACATTCCATGCTCATGGAGTGGAAAAACAAATATTGTTAAAAATGTTTATACTACCCAAACAACCTATATATTTCATGAAATTCCTATCAAAATATTACCAAACTTTTTCACAGAGCTAAAACAAACAATCCTTAAATTTGTAAGGAAGACCCCAAATACACAAAGCAATCTTGAAAAGGAACAGTAAAGCTGGATGCATCATAATTCTGGACTTCAAGATATACTACAAACCTGTAGTGCTCAAGAGAGTATGACACTGGCACAAAAACAGACACATAGATCAATGAAGCAGAATAGAAAACCCAGAAATGGACCCACAACTATATGGTCAACTAATCTCTGAGAAACAGGAAAGAATATCCAAGGTAAAAAGACAGTCTCTTCAACAAATTATATTAGGAACACAGGACAACAGCATGCAAAAAATGAAACTGGACTCCTTTCATACCCCATAAACAAAGATAAACTCAAAATGAATGAAAGACCTAAATGTGACAAGAAACCATCAAAATTCTAGAGGAGAATACAGTAAGTAAGCTCTTTGACATCAGCCATAGTAACTTCTTACCAGATAATGTCTTGTGAGGCAAGGGAAACAAAAGCAAAAATAAATTTTGGGACTTCATCAAGGCAAAAAGCTTCTGCATGGCAAAGAAAACAACATAACTTAAAGGCAACCACTGGAATTGGGAGAAGATATTTGCAAATGACATATCTAATAATCAGTTAATATCCAAAATCTATAAAGAGCTTTTCAAATTCAATACCTCCCCAAAGCAAATAATCTAATTAAGGAATGGCCAGAAGACATGAATATATATTTTTCCAAAGAAAACATACAGATGTCTAACAAACATGAAAAATGCTAAATATCATTCATCATCAGGGGAATGCAAATCAAAACTACATTGAGATATCACCCCACACTTGTCAGAATGGCTAAAATGAGCAACACAGGAAGCCTCCTTCCACCCAAAAATTTTTTTAACATTTCTTGTGAGGCTGGTTTAGTGGTGATAACCTCCATTAACTGGTGTTTTTTGAGAAAATCTTTATCTCCCCTTATATTCTGACTGCTAGCCCTGCTGGATAGAGTATTCGCAGTTGTTGATTTTTTTTCCTTTCAGCACTTTGAATGTATCATGCTGTTCCCTTTTGACTTGGAATATTTTTGCTGAAAAATTAGCTGTTAGCCTTATGGAGTTTCCCATTGTATGTAATGTTCTTTTGTCTTGCTTCTTTTAAAATTCTATCATTATCACTACTTTTTACAATTTTAATTATTATGTGTCTTGGTGTGAACCTCATTGGGTTGATTGTGTTGGGGAATCTCTGTGTCTCCTGGGTATGGATGTCTGTTTCCTTCTCCAGATTTGGTATGGTTTCAGCTATTATTTATTCACATAAATTCTCTGCCCCGTTTTCTCTCTTTGTCTTCTGGGATCCTTATAATGCAAATGTTATTGTGCGTGATGATGTCACTGAGTTCTCTTAACCCATTATCACCATTTTATTATTCTTCTCTCCTTTTCTGTTCACCTTGGTTGCTTTCTCTTACTGTTTTCCAGCTCACTGACCTATCCTTCTGTCTTTCCTAATCTGCAATTGATTTCCTCTATTGTATTCTTTGTTTCAGTTATTGAGTTATTCAATTTGATTGGTTCTTTTTAATATTTTTTCTCTCTTTGTTGAAGGTCTCACTGAAATCTTCCACTCTTTTCTCAAGTCCAGTAGCTTTATGACCATTGCGTTGAATTATCTATCAGGCATGTTGCTTATCTCTTTTACATTTAGCTCTACTACTTTGGTTTTGTCCTGTTCATTCATTTGGAACATATTCCTCTGTCTCCCTATTTTGTCTGTCTCTATTTCTATGTATTAGGAAATTCAGTTATATCTCCCGATTTTGCAAGTAGTGGCCTTATGAAGAAGAGGTCCTGTGCTGCCCTGTAGCACAATGTTCCCTGTTCACCTGAACCAGGCACTTCAGGAGTGTCTCCTATTTGTGATTAGTGTGGACAAATTTTGTGGCTGAGTCTCACTTGCTTTCAGTCCAGTTGGGTGCAATGATCCCCTCTGCTTATTGTGGACAGAATTGTGTCCCTTTGATGATAAGGGGCCTGTCTTGGTCTTCCATGGGCTTGCAGTTGTGTTGAACCAAATGTCTGCCCTCACCCTGGTTGCCAGGCCTGTGGTTTCCCCTAACTACAAGGCCCTCTCCCTACATCATCTCCTGAGAGATTTTTGTTTGTGGATGGGTCTGACAGATCAGGGATTTATCCCCAGTCAGTCTGACCTGGCTGCAGACATACTGACTGTCAGAGCACTCTACCCACACTTCCAATTATCAGTTTTGACTGCTGAGACTGCACTCAAGCTGGTGTGTCTTATCTTCCCTTCTCCCCAGGGCAGAAATGACTTTGGAGTTGTGTCAGTCCCTGCTGGGGCTGCTTGGAAGATGAGAGGTGACAGGAGCTTCTTTGGAAGGATTGCTGTCTGGCGGGACAGTTTGGATTGTGCAGATCCACAGGAGAACGTGGTGGTGGGGTGCACAATGTTAGCAAGTTAGATGGAAGGTGGTCACACTGATTCCCACACCAATTATCTAAGTGAGGGTGAAGGGGAAAGAAACAACACCTTCCAGCTCCTTTGTTCTTGGAGAGGTCTCCAAAAGACCCCTGCCCACCCAGCACATGTTCTGAGATTAGTAAATAAATCTCCTATGTGTATACTCCAGACACTTTTCAAAGCGCTGCTTGTATACTGTATCTCAATGGGATTGTTTTTTATGCTGTCTCTTTAAGGGTGGGGACTTAGGTTCCTATCACCCAATTGCTCATACCAAAAGATCTGGGAATAATCTATATGCCTCCTTCTCTCTCTTTCAACACTCCAGGGCATGAGTAAGTCCTGTCAATTTTACATGCAAAACATATCCAAAAACTATGCAATTTTTTCTCCATAACCATCACTTAGGACTGAGCCACCACTATCTCTCACCTGGACTACTTTAATATCCTTCCAATTGGTCTCCATATTTCTTCTCATCTCATTCTATAATAAATTTGTCACATTAATACCAGACTAATCTTTTTAAGATGTAAATCCGATCATGCCACAGCCCCGCTATAAGTGGTTTCCCATTTTACTTGACACCCAAGTCCTTAATATGCCCAACAAGTCTCCCGTTATCCCCCGAGATGACTTCTCCAGGTCATCTCACAGTATTTTTCCCTCCATGCTCACATTCCTCCAGATATATTGGCCTGTTTTCTTTTCTTCAAACATACCCTCCTCCTTTCTGTCTCAGGGCCTTAACACATACTTTTTCTTTGGACTTGGACAATTTCTCTCCATTTCTTTGCATGAGTTAATGTCTTATCTTTCAGCTGTAGCTACCTAGTTAAATGTTAATGCCTTAGAAAATTTTGTCTTGAACCTCCAAACTAAGGCAGACAATTTCCCTGTTATGATGTATTATGCCATTCTTTATTCTTCCTTATCAGCACTTTTCATATTCTGCAATTATGCATTTATGTTGTGATTACTTAACAGCTGTCTTCTCCCAAGGGCTGTGAGGAAAGTTCCACCCACCAAGGGAGATGACTCTCACAGAATTTTCTTCAGGCCCTTCTTCAAGTCTTTGCTTCTTTCAGAATCTCCAAAGTCTTTGATTTTTATTCCTATAGAGAACCATGTCTAGCTTATATTATCCACTCACTCCTGCCCCTGCCAACTAATTCTCAACTGGAACAGAACATTCACAATTACTTTGAGTCTCAGAAATGCCAATGCCCTTGTCTCAGTTATCAGATGGCTGAGACAGGACTCTTGGGTTTTGAAAATTCAATAATCAGAGCTTCAAATGTGACCCTAAAAATTAAAACATGCAGTCATTTGTCAATTGTCAATGAAGAAATTAAATGTTGTGTGTTGGCATGAGTTACTTAATAATGAGCAGTACATTAGCTTGGCTCTGCAGTTCGCTACTCATTGGCAGTATGATATCATGGTTAAGTGTGTGGTATCAGAGGCAGACTGCCTTTTTTCTTTTTTTTTTTTTTGAAGTATAGCATATATACAGAAAAGCACAAAAGTTATATGTATATAGATTTCTGAATTTCACAGAATGAATACATCTGTGCAACAACGCTCAGATCAAAAGACAGAACATTACCACCACCCTAGAAGTACCATTAGAGTAAATCCACACCCCACCAGTGGAAACCATTAAACTCACTTCTAACACAATAGGTTAGGTTTGCCTGTTTTTGTAATTTACATGAATGGAATCATCCCATATCTACTCTTTTGTCCCATATCTACTCTATTGTTTCTAGTTTCTTTTTTTCAATGTTATGTTTGTGATATTCAACCATATTGCTCTAATAGTTGTAGTTGTTTCACTTTCACTGCTTTATAATATTTCATTTTCTGAATGTACAGCAATATATTTACTAGATCCTTATGCTATCCATGACCATTAAGTAGTTTTTAATTATTGACAATTGTAAATAGTGCTGCTATAAACATTTCTATACATGCCTTCTAGTGAACCTGTATGCATTTCTGATGGGCCTATGCCTAGGTATGGAATGGATTGGCCATTGTGTGTTCATACATTCAGTTTTTGTAGATGTTGTCAAATATTTTTCCAAAGTGGTTATATCATTTTGTATTTCCATCAGAAGTATGTGAATTTTGGTTGCTCCAACTCCTCATCAAAACTTCAGGCTTTTATATTTTTTATTTTAATCATTCTGGTTATTGTAGAGTAACATCTCATTATGGTTCCCTTTTGCATTTCCCTGACTGCTAATAATGTTGAGCACATTTTCTATATATTTATTGGCCATCTGTATATCTGATTTTCTAAAGTTGCTACTTGAATTTTTTGCTTATTTTTTCTATTGGTCTGTCTTTTCTCATTAATTTGTAGGGGATATATCTATATCTATATCAGTATTATCTATCTATATCTGGGTATACATCAATTGAAAATTCATGCATTGAAATATCTTCCTCTAATCTGTGGCTAGAGTAGTTTTCTAGTTTCTTATTGATGTTTTTTGAGGAACAGAAGTTCTTAATCTTGGGCGCCTGGGTGGCTCAGTGGGTTAAAGCCGCTGCCTTCGGCTCAGGTCATGATCCCAGGGTCCTGGGATCGAGGCCCACATCAGGCTCTCTGCTCAGCAGGGAGCCTGCTTCCTCCTCTCTCCTCTCTGCCTGCCTCTCTGCCTACTTGTAATCTCTCTCTCTCTCTCTCTGTATGTCAAATGGATAAATAAAATCTTTAAAAAAAAAGAAGTTCTTAATCTTAACATATTCTATTTTTATTTTTATATTTTTATTTTTTTTAGTGATCCAAGATTCATTGTTTATGCACCACACCCAGTGCTCCATGCAATACATGTCCTCCTTAATACCCACCTCCCTGCTCACCCATCCACCCTCACTCCTCACCTCCACAACCCTCAGTTTGTTTCTCAGAGTTCACAGTCTTTCATGGTTCATCTACCCCTCCGATTTACCCCAATTCACTTTTCCTTTCCTTCCCCTAGAGTCTTCCCTTTTATTCCTTCTGTTCCACAAGTAAGTGAAACCATATGAAAATTGACTTTCTGTGCTTGACTTATTTCACTCAACATAATCTCCTCCAGACCCATCCATGTTGATACAAAAGTTGGGTATTCATCCTTTCTGATGGCTGCATAATATTCCATTGTATATATGGACCACATCTTCTCTATCCATTCCTCTGTTGAAGGGCATTTGGGCTTTTTCCACAGTTTGGTGATTGTGGACATTGCTGCTATGAACATTGGGGTACATACAGCCCTTCTTTTCACTACATCTGTATCTTTGGGGTAAATACCCACTAGTGCAATTGCAGGGGCATAAGGTTAGCTCTATTTTTAGTTTTTTAAGGAATCTCCACACTGTTTTCCAAAGTGGCTAAACCAACTTCATTCCCACCAACAGTGAGAGAGGGTTCCCCTTTCTCCACATCCTCTCCAACACTTGTTGCTTCCTGTTGATTTTGGCCATTCTAACTGGTGTAAGGTAGTATCTCAATGTGGTTTTGATTTGAGTTTCCCTAATGGCTACTAATGACAATCATTTAACATACTCTATTTTTAAATGATTAATACTTTCTGTATACTGTTTTAAAAATTGTTGTCTCCTCCAAGACTGCCTGGGTTTGAATACTATCTTCACCACTTTTTACTTGTATGACTTTGGGCAAGTTATTTAACCTCTTTATCCTTAAGTTTTTCTCATTAGAAAATTGCTTCATAGGGTCTTATGAAGATTAAAGGTGGTAATGCATGTGAAACAGTTTAACACCACACTGGACATATATGAAATAATAAAAAAAATGTTTATTATTTCTTATTTTAGATTATATTTTCTAATAGTATTTATAATTTGGAAGTTCATAGGCTTTTTGGTGCATTTATCTCTTAAATATCAAGATCTTCTTTAGTTACAATACATAACAGTTTAGAAATCAGGCTGTTACCACTACAGGTAATATTTGCTTTTCAGCATTCTAATTTTTTAGAATTAAAACAGTAAAAAATTAAACCAAAATAAATTTCAGACTACAGAACATCATATCTTCAATGATAGTTAATGGTATCTCACTAATCTGGGTTGTAAGAAGTACATATGTGTCAGCATAGAGACATGGGATTCCTAAGCAAAGATTTGCAAGCAAGAATTATAATGAATAGTGGATAAGGTATTGCAAGCAAGGATTCTAAAGAATAGTGGATAAGGTAATGGATTGACAATTATTGAATTGATACATCCAGGTGGAGTTAACTGGTAGGCAGGAGAAAAGTCTTGTTAAGAAATAGAAATTTTTAAAGCATTCACATATTCATGGTAGTTGAAGTCCTAGAAGCAAACTAAACCTCCCAGGAAAAGTGCATAACTTATGAATTTCTAATATTTAAGAATGGACTAAGAAGAGAAGGCAGTTTACAGACCAATATCCCCAATGAACATGGATGCAAAAATTCTCACCAAGACACTAGCTAATAGAAGCTAACAGTACATTAAAATGATTATTCCCAAGGACCAAGTGGAATTTATCCCTGGATTGCAAGGGTGGTTTGACATCTGCGAATCAATCAAAGTGATACACCACATTAATAAAGAAAGGATAGGATGCCTTGGTGGCTCAGTTGGTTAAGTAGCTGCCTTCAGCTCAGGTCATGATCCCAGGGTCCTGGGATTGAGACCTGCATTGGGCTCCTTGCTCAGGAGGGAGCCTGCTTCTCTCTCTGCCTCTGCCTGCCACTCTGCCTGCTTGTGCTCTCTCTCTCTCTTTCTCTCTCTCTCTGACAAAAAATAAATAAAATATTTTAAAATATAAATAATAAAAGAATGGATAAAAACCATATAATCTTCTCAAAAGATACAGAAAAAGCACCTGACAAAATATAGAAGCCCTTGCCTGATAAAAACTCTCAAGAAAGTAGGAATAGAAGGAACATACCTAAATATTCTAAAGGCTGTCTACAAAAGAACCACACTTAATATCATCCGCAGTTGGGAAAAACTGATACCTTTCCTCTGAGGTCAGGAACATAGCAGGGATATCCACCCTCACCATTGTTGTTCAATATAGTATCAAAAATCCTAGGCTCCACAATCAGACAACAACAATAAAAACAAAATAAAATAAAAGGCATCCAAATCAGCAAGGAAAAAGTCAAACTTTCACTATTTGCAAGCAACATGAAACTCTATGTAGTAAACTCAAAAGAGTCCAACAAAAAAATATTAGAACTGATACAAGGACTCAGCAAATTCATAGCATATAAAATCAATGCACAGAAGTCTGTTGCATTTGTATACATGAATAACAAAGCAGCAGAAAGATAAATCAATGAATTGATCCCATTTACAATTACACCAAAACCATAAGAAGGAATAAACCTAACCAAAGAGGTAAAAGATCTATACTCTGAAAACTATAGAAAACCTATGAAAGAAATTAAGGAAGAAGATACAAAGAAATGGAAAAACATCCAATGTTCATGCATTGGAATAATAAATATTGTTAAAACATCTATACTACCAAAGCAATCTGCACATTCAATGCAATCCCTATCAAATACCACCAGCAGTTTTCAAAGAGCTAGAACAATTCATATGGAACCAGAAAAGGGAGATGATATTTGCAAATGATATATCAGTAAAAGGCCTAGTATCCAAAATCTATAAAGAACTTGTCAAATTCAACACCCAAACACAAAACTCCAGTCAGGAATGAGCAGAAGAAGGATTCCTGGGTGGCTCAGTTGGTTAAGCATCTGCCTTCAGCTTGGGTCATGATCCCAGGGTCCTGAGATCAAGTCCTGCATTGGGCTCCATGCTTGGCGGGGAGCCTGCTTCTTCCTCTCCTTGCCTCTCCTCCTGCTTGTGCTCTCTCTCTCTCTCTGACAAATGAATAAATGAATTCTTTAAAAAAAAAACAAGCAGAAGACATAAATGGACATTTTTCCAAAGAAGACATACAAATGGCTAAAAGATACCTGAGAAAATGCTCATCACTCAGTATCAGGGAAATACAAATCAAAACCACAATGAGATACCACCTCACACCAATCATAATGACTAAAATTAACAACTCAAGAAACAACAGATGTTGGTTAGGATGCAGAGAATGGGGAACACTCTTGAACTGTTGATGGGAATGCAAACTGTTGCAGCCACTCTGGAAAACAGTATGGAAGTTCCTCAAAAATTTAAAAATAGAAACACCCTATAATCCAGTAATTGTAGTACTGGGTATTTACCCAAAGGATACAAAAATAGTGATTTAAAGGGGTACATGCACTGTAGTGTTTATTAGCAACAATGTCCACAATAACCAAAACATGGAAAGAGTCTAAATGTACACCAACTGATGAATGGATAAAGAAGAGGTGATATATATATATATATATATATATATATATATATGTAATGGGATATTATAATATATATCATATATAATGGAATAGTATTCAGCCATCAAAAAGAATGAAATCGTCATTTCCAACAACGTGGATTGAACCAGAGTGTATTACGCTAAGCAAAGTAAGTCAGTCAGAGAAAGACAAATACCATATGATTTCACTTATATGTAGAATTTAATAAAAAAACTGATTAACACAAGAGAAGGAAAGGAAAAATAAAATAAGATAAAAACAGAGGGAAGCAAACCACAAGAGACTCTTTACTATAGGGAACAAACTGAGGCTTGCTGGAGGGGACGTGGGTGGAGGTGATGGTCATTAAGGAGGGCACCCGATGTAATGAATACTGGGTGATATATGCAACTGATGAATCACAAAATTCTACCCCTGAAACAGTATATGTTATCTAACTTGAATTTAAATAAAATCTAGAAGAAGAAGGAGGGGGAGGAGGAGGAGAAGGAGAGAAGACAGTAAAAAAATCAGAAAGGTAGGAGAAAAACCCAGATAGACTACCTTCAATATTGGTGGTAAGGAAGGTGACAGAGAGTAGTCAACTGTGTGAAGGGCTACAATCAGTTGAAGAGGATTTGATATGAGAAAAACCACTGGATTTGGCAATTCGAATGTCATCTTTATACAAGTTAGAAAAGGAGACATATTGATGAATTATTCATTTAACAAATATTCATTGAGCACATTCTTTATGATGTTAATGACTTTAGGCAAAGGTCACTGGGAGCACAACTGTAGTTTACAAATTGGATTTTATTACTTGTTGGAGTTAGACACGATACACTCTGTCAGGAACCATGATGTTCCTTTCAGTAAGAGGGTGCTAGAAAGAACCAATTATAAAATTTGGGGTGTGCTGCAAAATTTTTTGAAAGGTTGAAGGAAGTGGGGATTTTCTCAAGATTAGATACAATTATGGATGCAGAAAGATGGTGGAGGAATAGGAGACCTAAATTTCCTCTGGTCCCAGGAATTCAGCTAGAGAGTTATCAAATCATTCTGAACACCCATGAACTCCACAGGAGATTGAAAAAAAGAATAGCAGCAATTATATGAATAGAAAAGTGACCACTTTCTGGAAGGTAGGACATGCAGAGAAATGAATCCGAGGTGATATACAGGAAGGTAGACTGCAGGGGAGGGAGCCTCAGTCAGCCAGCTACTAGCAAGTGATAGAGCAGTGGAGCACAAAATCAGAACTTTTAGGAGTCTGTTCCACTGAGGGACTTCTCTGCAGTGGTTAAGTGGGGGGGTGGAGTCCTTGCTGGGGCAGTGTGGTCTCAGGACCCTCAGGGTCACAGAGTGTCCTGGGATGTCTGAGTGTGGCAGAGCTCCCAGATATCAGAGTGGGGAAGCTGGCTGCAAAGACAGAGCTGGGGAGTGGGCCTTAAGTTCAGGATTGCCATAAACCATGGTCTACAGCAGAGTTGGGCCAGTACTCTTTGAACAGGGATCCAATAAGCAGCAGATCCAGGGAGACTAGCCTTCCTCCCCTGGGAGGAGTGGCACAGGAGTGTACTGTAGGAATCTGCTGGGTTTGGAAACTCCAAATGGTGTTGTGTGCCAGAGTAGATATGCTTCGTCAAAGGCCAGGTGAGAATAGAGTGTGGACGGAGACCAGGGAGACAGGAGTGACTGACTGCATTTCTCTTAGGGCTTACTGAGAAATGGGGCCCCAAGTTCTCAGCTCCTCTGAGGCCAGAGATTGGAAGGCAATAATTTTCATTCTCATCCTTCAAAGCTGTATGGAAAGCATTCAGGGAACAAAAACTACTGAGAGGAAACCCAAGCAGATTACTTAGCCTGGTCCATGGCAAGGGGGGTACAATTCCACCTGGGGCAAAGACACTTGAGAATCACTGCAACAGGCCCTACCCCAGAATATCAGCAAGAACATCCAGCCAAGACCAAGGACGCCGATCAATGAGAACTACAAAACTCCAGCACTAGGGGAATACAGCACATAGAATTCATGTTTTTTCCCCCATGATTCTTTAGTTTTTCAAAGTTAAATTTTAATTTTCTTTCTTTTTTCTTTTCTTTTTAAATTTTTCTTCTTTCCTTTTTCAACCAACATCTCATCAATTCCTTTTTAAAAATCTTTTACTGGGTATTTACCCCAAATATACAGATGTAGTGAAAAGAAGGGCCATATGTACCCCAATGTTTATAATAGCAATGGTCGCAACAGCCAAACTGTGGAAAGAGCCAAGATACCCTTCAACGGACGAATGGATAAATAAGATGTGGCCCATATATACAATGGAATATTACTCAGCCATCAGAAAAGATGAATACCCAACTTTTGTATCAACATGGACGGGTCTGGAGATTATGCTGAGTGAAATAAGTGAAGCAGAGAAAAATCAATTATCATATGGCTTCACTTACTTGTGGAGCATAAAGAATAACATGGAGGATTCTAGGGGAATGGAAGGAAAAGTGAATTGGGGTAAATTGGGGGGGGAGATGAACCATGAGAGACTGTGGACTCTG
The DNA here is from genome assembly GCA_002007465.1 of Ailurus styani. Classification (NCBI taxonomy): domain Eukaryota; kingdom Metazoa; phylum Chordata; class Mammalia; order Carnivora; family Ailuridae; genus Ailurus; species Ailurus styani. The sequence goes on from LNAC01001606.1 coordinate 81,533, forward strand.
AGAAACAAACTGAGGGTTATGGAGGAGAGGGAGAGGGGGGATTGGTGAGCAGAGTGGTGGGTATTAAGGAGGGCACGTATTGCATGGAGCACTGGGTGTGGTGCATAAACAATGAATCTTGGATCACTGAGTAAATTAAAATTAAATTAAAAAATAAAATCTTTTATAATTTTTATTTTTACCATCATATTCTATCCCGTCATTGTATTTAAACTTATCTTTAGTATATATAGAAGTTTTTCTTTCTTTAAAATTTTGGGATACAGTTTCTTCTAACAGACCAAAAAATACCCTAAATCTAGTGTATGGCTTTGTTCTAGCCTCCTACCTTATCACATTCCCTCCTTTTTTTCTTTTTTCAATTTTTTTCTCTCTTTTTTCAACAAAATTCTTATCAATTCCTTTTTTATTTTTTTTATTTTTTATTTTTTTTTATTCATTTGACACAGAGAGAGAGATTACAAGTAGGCAGAGAGGCAGGCAGAGAGAGAGGAGAGAGGAGGAAGCAGGCTCTCTGCCGAGCAGAGAGCCCGATGTGGGCCTCGATCCCAGGACCCTGGGATCATGACCTGAGCCGAAGGTAGCGGCTTTAACCCACTGAGCCACCCAGGCGCCCTCAATTCCTTTTTTAAAACCATTCGTTAACTTTCATCTTTACAATCATATTCCATCCTTTAATCATATTTACCCTTATTAATATATCTTACACATTTAATTTATACACATTATGTAAAGCATTATATTAATATTTATACCATACATAATTAAATAATTATATATTAATTATATACTATATAATATAATATAATAATCATATATATTTAAATAAATATATTAATATTTAATTTAATATATAACAATATATTGATATATTGTTATTATATATATATTTTTTTCTTTCTATCAAATTTTGGGAAGCAGTTTCTTCTAATAGAACAAAACACACCCAAAATCTAGGATGTGGCTCTGTTCTATTTACCAGCTTGATCATATACTTCTTTTCTTTCTTTCTTTCCTTTTTTTCCCTTCCCCCCCCCCTCAGTTTCGAGTCTCTTCTGATTTGTTTAGTGTATATTTTTCTGGGGTCATTGTTACCATTTTAGCATTTTGTTCTCTTGTTCATCATTAGTCTATTCTTCTCTGGACAAAATGACAAAACGGAAAAGCTCACAAGAGGCCATACCGACTGCCAGGAACCTAATCAATATGGATATTGGTAAGACGTCAAAACTAGAGTTCAGAATGACTACTATAAGGATACTAGCTGGGCTTGAAAATAGCAAAGAAGATACTAGAAAATCCCTTTCTGGAGAAATAAAAGAACTAAAGTCTAACCAAGTCGAAATCAAAAAGGCTATTAATGAGATGCTATAAAAAATGGAGGCTCTAACAGCTAGGATAAATGAGGCAGAAGAGAGAATTAGTGATATGGAAGGCCAAATGATGGAGAATAAAGAAGCTGAGAAAAAGAGAGATAAAAAACTACTGGATCATGAGGGGAGATTTCAAGAGATAAGTGATACCATAATATAAAACAATATTAGAATAATTGGGATCCCAGAAGAAGAAGAAATATAGAGAGAGGCAGAAGTTGTATTGGAGCAAATTATAAAAGAGAACTTCCCCAATTTGGGGAAGGCAACAGGCATCAAAATCCAGGGGGCACAGAGAACCCCCCTCAAAATCAATAAAAATATGTCCATATCCCTTCATCTAATAGTAAAACATACGAGGCTCAGTGACAAAAAGAAAATACTGAAAGCTGCTCAGGAAAAGATGTCTGTAATCTACAAAGGTAGAAATATTAGATTTGCACCAGACCTATCCACAGAGACCTGGCAGGCCAGATAGGGCTACAATGATATATTTCAGAGTACTAAACAAGAATAATATGCAGCCAAGAATACCGTATCCAGGTAGGCAGTCATTGAAAATAGGAGGGGAGATAAAAACCTTCCAGGACAAACAAAAACTAAAAGAATTTGCCAACACCAATCCAGCCCTACAGGAAATACTGAAAGGGGTCCTCTCAGCAAAGAGAGAGCCTAAAAATAACACCGACCAGAAAGGAAAAGAAACAAAATACAGTAACAGTTACCTTACAGGCAATACGGTGGCACTAAATTCATATCATTCAATAGTTATATTCAATGTAAATGGGCTAAATGCCCCAATCAAAAGACACAGAGCATCAGGATGAATAAAAAAGAAAGACGCATCAAGACACCGTCTGCAAGACACTCATTTTAGACCCAAATACATTTACAGATTTAAATTGAGGGGGTGGAAAACAATTTACCATGCCAATGGACATCAAAAGAAAGCTGGGGTGTCAATCCTTATTCAGACAAATGAGATTTTAATCCAAAGACTGTAATAAGAAAGGAGGAAGGGCACATTATCATACTTAAAGTGTCTGTCAATAGGAAGATCTAAGAATTTTAAGTATCTATGGCCCTAATGTGGGAGCATCCAATTATATAAACCAATTAATAACAAAATCAAAGAAACACATTGAGAATAATACAATAATAGTAGGGGATTTTAACACCTCCCTTACTGAAATGGACAGATCATCAAAGCAAAAGATCAACAAGGAAATAAAGTCTTTAAATGATGCACTGGACAAGTTGGACATTACAGATATATTCAGAACATTCCATCCCAAAACAACAGAATACACATTCTTCTCTAGTGAACATTGTACATTCTCCAGGATACACCATATTCTGGGTCACAAATCATGTCTCAACTGGTACCAAAAGATTGGGATCATTCCCTGCATATTTTCAGACCATAATGCTCTGAAACTAGAACTCAATCACAAGAGGAAAGTTGGAAAGAACTTAAATACATGGAGGCTAAAGTACATCCTACTAAAGAATGAATGGGTCAACCATGAAATTACAGAAGAATTTAAAAAAATCATGGTAACAAATAAAATGAAAACACAACTGTTCAAAATCTTTGGGACACAGTGAAAGCAGTCCTGAGAGGAAAGTATATGGCAATACAAGCCTTTCTCAAGAAACAAGAAAGGTCTCAAGTACACAACCTAACCTGACATCTAAAGGAGCTGGAGAAAGAACAGCAAAGAAAGCCTAAGCCCAGCAGGAAAAGAGAAATAATAACGATCAGAGCAGAAATCAATGAAATAGAAACCAAAAGAACAGTGGAACAAATCAACAAAACTAGGAGCTGGTTCTTTGAAAGAATTAAGATTGATAAATGCCTGGCCAAACTTATCCAAAAGAAAAGAGAAAGGTCTCAAATTAATAAAGTCGTGAATGAAAGAGGAGAGATCACAACCAACACCAAAGAAAAACAAACAATTACAAGAACATATTATGAGCAACAATTCACCAGGAAATTTGACAATCTGGAAGAAATGGATGCATTCCTAGAGAAATATAAACTACCAAAACTGAACCAAGAAGAAATTGAAAACCTGAATAGATCCATAACCTGTAAGGAGATTGAAGCAGTCATCAAAAATCTCTCACCAAACAAGACCCAGGGCCAGACGGCTTCCCAGGGGAATTCTACCAAAAATTTAAAGCAGAATTATTACCTATTCCCTTGATATTGTTCCAAAAAATGGAAATGGAAGGAAAACGTCCAAACTCATTCTATGAGGCCAGCATTACCTCGATCCCAAAACCAGGCAAAGACCACATCGAAAAGAAGAATTACAGACCAATATCTTTGATGATCACAGATGCAAAAATCCTCAACAAAATACTAGCCAGTAGGATCCAACATCACATGAAAAAGATTATTCACCAAAACCAACTCAGATTTATTCCTGGGCTGCAAGGTTGGTTTAACACTTCTAATCTCATAAAGCAAACTGAGGGTTACTGGGGGGTGGGAGGTTAGGGATAGGGTGGATGGGTTATGGACATTGGGGAGGGTTTGTGCTTTGGTGAATGCTGTGAAAGATCTAAGCCTGATGATTCACAGACCTGTACCCCTTGGGCAAATAATAAAAATAAAATTAAAAAACAAAAAAAACAAAAAGAAACAAAAAACATTGGCAAATCAATCAATGTGATAGAAGACATTAATAAAAGAAAGAACAAGAACCATATAATCTTCTCGATAGATGCTGCAAAAGCATTTGACAAAGTACAGCACACTTTCTTGATCAAAACTCTTCACAGTGTAGGCATAGAGGGTACATACCTCTATCATCAAAGCCATCTATGAAAAACCCACAGCAAAGATTCTCAATGGGGAAAATCTTAGAACTTTTCCCTAAATTCAGGAACACGGTAGGGCTGTCCACTATCACCACTGCTGTTCAACATAGTACTAGAAGTCCTAGCCTCATCAATCAGACAACAAAAGAGATAAAAGGCATCCAAATTGGCAAGGAAGATGTCAAATTCTCATTCTTTCCAGATGATATGATACTTTATGTGGGAAAACCCAAAGGACTCCACTCCAAAACTGCTCGAACTCATAAAATAACTCAGTAAAGTGTCAGGATATAAAGTCAATGCACAGAAGTCAGTTGTATTTCTATATACAAGCAACAAAATAGAAGAAAAAGAAATTAAGGATTCAATCCCATTTACAATTGCACCCCAAACCATAAGATACCTAGGAATAAACCAAACCAAAGAGGCAAAGAATCTGTACTCAAAAGTACAAAGTAGTCATGAAGGAAATTGAGGAAGACGCAAAGAATTGGAAAAACATTCCATGCTCATGGATTGGAAGAACAAATATTGTGAAAATGTCTATACTGCCTAGAGATATCTACACATTTAATGCAATCGCCATCAAAATGCTAGAAATTTATTTCAAAGAAATGGAACAAATAATCCTAAAATTTACATGGAACCAAAAAACACCCTGAATAGCCAAAGGAATGTTGAAAAGAAAACCAAAGTTGGTAGCATCACAATTCCAGACTTCAAGTTCTATTACAAAGTTGTAATCAAGACAGTATGGTAGTGGCACGAAAACAGACATATATCAGTGGAACAAAATAGAGAGCCCAGAAATTGACTCTCCACTCTATGGTCAACTAATGTGTGATAAAGCAGCAAAGAATGTCCAATGGAAAAAAGTCTCTTCAAAAAATGGTTTTGGGAAAACTGGACAGCCACATGCAGAAAAATGAAACTGGATCATTTCCTTATACCACACACAAAAATAGACTCAAAATGGATGAAAGACCTCAATGTGAGAAAGGAATCCATCAAAATCCGTGAGGAGAACACAGGCAGCAACCTCTTCGACCTCAGCCACAGCAACTTCTTCCTAGGAACATCAAAGGCAAGGGAAGCAAGGGCAAAAATGAACTATTGGGACTTCATCAAGATTAAAAGCTTTTGCATACCAAAGGAAACAGTCAACAAAACCAAAAGACAACTGACAGAATGAGAAAAGATATTTGCAAATGACATATCTGATAAAGGGCTTGTATCCAAAAATCTATAAAGAACTTCTCAAACTCAACACCCACAAAACAAATAACCCAGTCAAGAAATGGGCAGAAGACATGAACAGACATTTCTCCAAAGAAGACATCTGAATGGCCAACAGACTCACGAGAAAGTGCTCAATATCACTCGTTATCATGGAAATACAAATCAAAAATACAGTGAAGTACCACGTCACACCAGTCAGAATGGCTAAAATCAACAAGTCAGGGAACGATAGATGTTGGCGAGGATGTGCAGAAAGTGGAACTCTCCTATACTGTTGGTGGGAATGCAAGCTGGTGCAGCCACTCTGGAAAACTGTATGAAGGTTGCTCAAAAAGTTGAAAATAGAGCTACACTATGACCCAGCAATTGCACTACTGGGTATTTACCCTAAGGATACAAAGGTAATGATCCTCAGGGGCACGTGCACCCAAATGTTTATAGCAGCAATGTCCACAAGAGCCAAACTATAGAAAGAACCTAGATGTCCATCAACAGATGAATGGATAAAGGAGATGTGGTATATATATGCAATGGAATACTATGCAGCCATCAAAGGAAATGAAATCTTGCCTTTTGCAATGACGTGGATAGAACTAGAGAGTATTATTTTAAGTGAAAAATGTCAATCAGAGAAAGACAATTATCAAATTATCTCTCTGATTTGAGGAACTTGAGGCATAGGGTGGGGCATTGTGTGGGGTAGGGAGTGAAAAATAATGATACATAATGTGGTCAGGAAGGAAACAAACTGTAAGAGACTCTTAATCTCACAAAACAAACTGAGGGTTACTGGGGGTTGGAAAGGTAGGGATATGGTGGATGGGTTATGGACATTGGGGAAGATTTTTGCTATGGTGAGTGCTGTGAAAGGTGTAAGCCTGATGATTCACAGTCTTGTACCCCTGGGGCAAATAATAAAAACAAAACAAAACAAAAAGAACAAAAAATATTCTTCAAAGTTAAAGGACAGAGGGTACATATTTTAATATCATAAAAGCCATCTCTGAAATGCCCACAGCAAGTTTCATTCTCAATGGGGAACAACTGAGATCTTTTCCCCTAAGGTCAGGAACCCAGCAGGGATGCCCATTATCACCATTGCTATTCAACATAGTACTAGAAGTCCTAGCCTCAACAATCAGACAACAAAAAGAAATAAAAGGCATCCGAATTGACAAAGAAAAAATCAAGCTCTCTCTCTCTTTGTAGATGGTATGATACTTTATGTGGAAAATCCAAAAGACTCCATCCTAAAACTTCTAGAACTCATTCAGAAATTCAGTAAATTGTCAGGATATAAAATCAATGCACAGAAATCAGTTGTGTTTCTATATATCAACAACAAGATAGAAGAAATGGAAATTAAGGGGTTGATCTCATTTACAATTGCACCTGAAACCATAAAATACCTAGGAATAAATCTAACCAAGGAGGCAAATGATCTATACTGAGAAAACTATAGAATACTCATGAAAGAAATTGAGTAAGACACAAAAAAATGGAACAACGTTCCATGTTCATGGATTGGAAGAAATAATATTGTTAAAATGTGTGTACTACCTAGTGCAATATACCCATTTAATGCAATCCCTACCAAAATACCATCAAATTTTTTTAAAGAAGTGCAACAAATAATCCTAAAGCTTGTATGGAAACAGAAAAGACGCTGAATAGCCAGAGGAATGTTGAAAAAGTAAACCAAAGCTGGTGGCATCACAATTCTGGAAAATAAGCTTTATTACAAAGCTGTAGTCATCAAGACAGCATTCAACTGGCACAAAAACTGACACATAGATCAATGGAACAGAGTAGAGTCCCCAGACTCTATTAAACTTTTGGGACTATGCTAAAACATAAAACTTCTGCACAGTGAAGGAAACCATCAACAAAACAAAAATGCAATCTACTGAATGGGAGAAAATATTTGTAAAATATATATCCGATAAGGGGTTAATATTAACTTATATAAGTCAACACCAAAAACCAAACTGTCCAATTTAAAAATGCACAAAAGGCATGAATGGACATTTTTCTTTTTTTAATTTTTATTTATTTATTTATTTATTTTTTAATTTTATTTTTATTATTTGCCCAAGGGGTACAGGTCTGTGAATCATCAGGCTTACATCTTTCACAGCATTCACCAAAGCACAAACCCTCCCCAATGATGAATGGACATTTTTCTAAGAATACATACAGATGGCCAACAGATACATGAAAAGATACTCAACATCACTAATCAATCAGGGAAATGCAAATCTAAAGCACAATGAGAATCACTTTACACCTGTTGGAATGGCTAAATCTAAAACATAAGTCATATGAGTCTATTTTTTATTGTCTAGGCCTTACTGATAGGATTGTAATGATCTCAGCATTTTGTTGATGTGAAGTCAAAGTTTAATTTTTATGTCACTGAAGTTTAGGATTAATGATGTAAAGAATCAGGGATCAGAATTAAGAATCAGAGGATCTTGTTAAAAGGAAATTGTCTTTTGAAAGATTTAGAGGAAAGAGTTAAATTTTCATCAGACACATCAGATGAGGTGCAGAAGCGTCAGAAACCTGTTAGATTTAAAGCAGTAGCTATTGACTGGAGAAAATGTGTAAGAGATTTTGCTCTCTCTTAAATAATAGAGAAACAAAAAGGTGAGAAATAATAAGGTGAAGGTAAGAAAGATCATTTTAGTGTGTTAAATATTATAAAAGTAGAATAATAGGACAAATTAGTAATAAAGTAAAAGGACAGAAAACAGTGTTGAAGAATCAAAAAACTAATATTGTTCCATTGGCTTGGATAGAAGCTGTCCCTCTCTGAAGTCAATAGATTCCAGGAAATTTCTAAAAATCCTGTTTATGATTTCTAGGTAGAATGGATATTTAGTAGTCAGGAGAATAGGATGTAGCTATTTGGAACTGGCAAACATGAATGTAAGAATCTATACCTTAGTTTTGTTGCTGTGTCAGTTGTTAGTAACACTTGATAAAGTCCTTTTCATCAAGTTTCAAGGACAATTGTTTTCTGGTGTCTTTTTAAAGATTAAATCTCAAGGTTTCAGATTATGTAGAGGCTGCTTAGGTGTGAGTTTTAGAAATGGAGCTCCATACTTGCTAATGATAAAGCTGGAGGTATCACATGAATTTGTTGAAGTAATTAATGATATCTGCTTGTAATATCAAATGCATGAGGTGGTCTATTATTATTTTATAAGGAGATCTTCTTTATATTATAGCTAATGGCAATAATTTAGGACATGAGAGTTCAAGGGTTTCTAAGAGTGTTTTAAATTTTAGTTTGAAAACTCCATCAGTCCTTCCTATTTTTTTCCCTAAAACTCTGGATGAAAAGGCTATTGACATGTTTGAGTAAAAGATAAATTTTGGAGTCCCTAATAGCATTACTAGCAAAATTAATATCTCTGTTGTTAGAAAAATAAATGGACATTTCTTTGGAAAAAAGAAACCAAGCAGCTTTGTTGTGAGAGAAGGGGAATTTACAGGGTCATGGCTCTCCAGTAAGGAAAAACTTTAACTTCCTCTGAGAATAAACAAACAATAACCATAGCATATTCATAGTCTATTGCAGAAAACATGTGTATGAAGTCCATTTGGAAGTGTTTAAACGCCCCTTAAGGCTTTAGATTCTATTCATGTCCCACCTTTGCAGTTTTACCAAGATTAAATTGTTGGCAGGTTTGGATATATTTTGGGTCACCCTTGGCAGTACCTCTGACCCCAGACAATGATTGTTTAATATTGTTGTCAGTTTATCTCTGCTATTATAGGTAATTTCATGAATCACTTTACTAAATTCCATTTTAAAGTATTTGGTGCTTTCAGTTGACCATCTCGAAAATGGCAAATACTATCTTTTTGAAATAGGCATCCTAATTTTTCCCATTTTCTTTTCTCTAAACCAAGGACTTGTCTTTGACTATTAATAAATATTTTCTTCCTTCTCTGTGTGATTACAGGAGCAATTACATTGATTAATGTTGCTTGTTTAGGTTTCTGTTTCTCTGAAGCATTACCATGAAATTCTGGGTGTTTATACTTCACGTGACCTTTTATTTTTATTAAAGCTATGTCCTTAGGTAATAGCAAAACAACTAAAAGTTCAATTTGTCATCATTTTTCACTTAAGTTTTATTCAAGGTTAAAAACCTCTTTATTTCCAAAACATTCCAAATTGGTGGATTACCCCAAAAGCACATCTATCAATAGAAATATTTGCTTTTACTTTCTTCCAGCTGGTAGGCTCAGGTAAGGGCAAATATTTTAGTCAAAAGAGATCATTTAATTTCTTGGAATGGTTTGTATTTTAAGAGTGAATTTAGGTCTCAGCATTTTGAAAAATGAACAAATAAAACTAGGTCAGGCCTATTCAAGGTATTCTCTAACAAAATTATTTAAGACGATACTAAAAACACAAAAAGTTAACAGAATAATTTGGTCATAAAATGGAACTTCTACTAATGTGGGCATTGTATTATTATTATTATTATTATTATTATTATTATTATTATTTAAAGATTTTATTTATTTATTTGACACAGAGATAGAGATTACAAGCAGGCAGCGAGGCAGGCAGAGAGAGAGGAGGAAGCAGGTTCCCTGCTGAGCAGAGAGCCCGATGCGGGCCTCGATCCCAGGATGCTGAGATCATGACCTGAGCCGAAAGCAGAGGCTTTAACCCACTGAGCCACCCAGGCGCCCTAATGTGGGCATTTTATAAGAAAAGACAGAGTTCTAATTTTCTTCATTTGATACATTATTTAACAAATTGTATTAAAGGCTCTATGAATATAATTTATAGATATAAAAACATACAAATAAGTTACAATGTATAGTTTTAAATCAAGCTTTAAAATATAACTAGCTAGTGGGTATATTAAAAGTAATATAAATCATATTAAATTTATCATTTGAATGAATAGCTTTTAAAATAAACAAATAAAATCACATCCATTTTCCTGTTCACATACCTATAATTCTCTGCAATTACTTTACCTGCTACAATTAATTATTTACATTAATCATGTTTAATTTTTCTTATTTGAGTATAGTTGTCACACAATGTTGCATTCATTTCAGCTGTACAACATAGTGATTCAGCTTCTCTATACATTATGCTATGCTCACCACAAGTATAGCTACCATCTGTTACCATACAAGGGTATTAGAATAACATTGATTATGTTCCCTATGCTGTGCCTTTTATTCCTGTGACTAATTTAATCTATGACTGGAAATCTGTATCTTCCACTCACAGTCACCCATTTTTTCCATCCCCTCCCAACTGGCAACCATCAGTTTGTTTATTTCATTCTCTGTATTAGTAGGTCTGATTTTGGTTCTTTTGTTTGTTTGTTTGTTTATTCACTTGCTATGTTTTTTAGATTCCTTAAATAAGTAAAATCGCATATTTGTTTCTCTCAGTCAGATTTATTTAGTTTTGCATAGTAGTCTCTAGGTCCGTCCATGTTGCTGCAAACAGCAAGATCACATCCATTTTTTACAGTTGCATAACATCTATCTCTATATATAAAGAGAGAGATAGATATAGATATATACATTTATATAATATATATATTCATATATATACAGACCATGTCTTCTTTATCCATTTGTCTATCAATAGACACTTGAGATGCTTCCATATCTTGGCTATTGAGAATAATACAGTAGTGAACATAGCTTTGTATATATCTTTTTAAAAGAGTATTTTCATTTTCTTTTTTTTTAAGATTTTACTAATGTGACAGAGAGAGACACAATGATAGTGAGAATACAAGCAGGGAGAGTGGGAGGGGGAGAAGAAGGCTTCCTGTGGAGCAGGGAGCCTGCTGCAGGGCTCGATCCCAGGACCCTGGGACAATGACCTGAGCCAAAGGCAGACACTTAATGACTGAGCCACCCAGGCACCCCATATTTTCATTTTCTTTGGGTAGGTACTCAAAGGTGGAATTATTGGATGGTATGGTATTTCTATTTTTAATGTTTTAAGGAAACTCCATACTGTTTTCTACAGTGGTTGTACAAATTTATTTTACATTACCACCAACAATGAAAAAGTGTTCTTTTTTTCTCCATATTCTCACCAAAACTTTGTGCGTGTGTGTTTATTTTACTCATTCTGACAGGTGTAAGGTAATATTTATTGTGATTTTGATTTGGACTTCCCTGATGATTAGTGATGTTGAGCATCTTTTCATGTGTATATTGGCCATCTGTATCTCTTCTTTGGAAAAATACCTATTCAGATCCTCTGCCACTTTTTTAAATCATATTTTTTGCTATTTCTTCTGTTGACTTATGTAAGTTCTTTATATATTTTGGATATTAACCCCTTATCTGACATATCATTTGCAGATATTGTCTATCATTCAGTAGGTTGTTTTTTTGTATCTTTAATTAAAGTACCTAATTTGTTCTTTTTTTCTGGAGACACAAAAAACTCCAGAGGACAAAAACTAAAAAATTATCCAGTTACTTTCTCCAACTACATTTATCTTATATGACTTTTTTAATTTGAGAGGGTAATAAAATACATATATGCATTATTATCCAAAAGCATATGAATGGATGCTTGGGTGGCTCAGTCAGTTAAATGTCTGCCTTTGGATCAGGTCATGATCCCAGAGTCTTGGGATGGATTCCTACACCAGGGAGCCTGTTTCTCCCTCTCCCTCTGCTATTCTCCCTGCTTGTGCTCTCTCTCTCTTTCTCCCTTGCTTGTGCTCACTCTCTCTTTCTCTCTCTCTCTGTCAAATAAATAAAATCTTTAGAAAAAAAGTATATGTACAGGAAACAACAAGTGTTGGAGAGGATGTGGAGAAAGGGGAACCCTCTTTCACTGCTGGTGGGAATGCAAGTTGGTGCAGCCACTTTGGAAAACAGTCTGGAGATTCCTCAAAAAAGTTAAAAATAGAGCTACCCTATGACCCTGCAATTGCACTACTGGGTATTTACCCTAAAGTTACAGATGTAGTGAAAAGAAGGGCCATATGTACCCCAATGTTCATAACAGCAATGTCCACAATCACCAAACTGTGGAAAGAGCAGAGATGCCCTTCAACAAACGAATGGATAAAGAAGATGTGGTCCATATATACAATGGAATATTACTCAGCCTTCAGAAAGGATGAATATCAACATGGATGGGTCTGGAGGAGATTATGCTGAGTGAAATAAGTCAAGCAGAGAAAGTCAATTATCATATGGTTTCACTTACTTGTGGAACAGAAGGAATAAAGTGGAGGACTTTAGGAGAAGGAAAGGAAAAGTGAATTGGGGTAAATCGGAAGGGGAGATGAACCATGAGAGACTGTGGGCTCTGAGAAACAAACTTGGGGTTGTGGAGGGGGTTGGGAGGGGGGATAGGTGAGCCTTGTAGTGGGTATTGAGGAGGGCAGGTATTGCATGGAGCACTGGGTGTGGTGCATAAACAATGAATCTCGAATCACTAAAAAAATAAAATTAAAAATGTATATGTAGGGAGCCTGCGTGGTTCAGTGGGTTAAAGCCTCTGCTCAGCAGGGAGCCAGCTTCCTCCTCTCCCTGTCTCTCTGCCTGCATCTCTGCCTACTTGTAATCTCTCTCTGTGTGTCAAATAAATTAAAAAAATTTAAAAAAATGTGTATGTAATTTCATTAATCTACTGAAACTTTAAGAAATAAAAACAAATAAAAATTATATTTAATACTCAATGTTTTTGTATATATGGATTTTTTAGAAACCATACAGGCATTTAAGGGTTATTTATTAATTAACTTAGGTCTAAGTAAAGTTAATTTAGCAATTGCAATCTAGTTAACACATTAAATCTCTACAAATTATAGCATTTAAAAAATGATACCTTTAATATTTTTAAGGTGGCAGTGAAGTAGGAGGACCTGAGGATTTTCTTGTCCCTTGAAAACAACTATATAATTATGAAATCATTCTAAATACCCACAAGTAACATGAAGACTGAAAGATCAAACTCCACAGCCAAAAGGTGAGAAAAGGCCACTTTGAGGAAGGAAGGATATGTGGAGACATGGTTTGTGTGGGAAAACCAGATGACTGTTGCTGCAGATGGGAGGGAGCCATGGACTTGGAGAAAAGTGGGGTAGGGTGAGAGAGAGGTGCCCACAGGGGAATGGAAAAGGAGAACAATTCCCCACAGACTTGTCTGAGTAAATGAGAAGGGCTGATGTTTTTCAGTTCTAGCAAACAACAGAGGTTAAAGACTGGCATTTTAAAGGTTGGCTGGATGGGCTTGGATAGAGCCCTGAGGGGATTGTCCTACTCCTGAAGAGAAGGCAGGCAACACCTGAGGGCAGACTGCATGGAAACAGAAACCTGAAGAGCACTGGGACACACAGGAAGGAGATTATTTGCCCTTCTCAAGTGATGTACAGAGTCTATTTTCTGGGGACAAGTGAGCTAGCTGCTGCCATTTTCCTCACCTACCCTTCAACATAAACGCAGAGCCACCTGTGGTAAGCAGCACAGTGCCATTACCTGACTCAAACCTGATTACACCAGGTCACACACTCCTGAGTTCTGCCAATACTGTTCTTCTTTTCAAGCTTGCCCCAGTCCCAGTGTGACAGGCCATTACCCAAGAAGACCAGCAGAAACTCCTGCCCATACCACATCTCCTAACCAGAGAGTTCTGAATAACTTCAGTTCTAGTGGAAGAGGTATCAGGTCTAATTTAACAAGCAGACCAGAACACACCTCATTAAAACTGGAAACATTCTGGTCAAGGACCAAACACTACCTACTGCAATAAAGGAGAGCCTCTGCAGACAACTGGCCTGAAGTATACAATAGGCTCATCACAACAGCAGAGCACACACAGCACACACCAGAGACACTCTCAGAAACACCAGACTCTGGACACTATATGACAAACTGCAGATTTCTCAACAGAGACTTGGCAAGCCATAAGGAGGGGCATTATGTATTCAAAGTGCTGAATGGAAAAAACCTGCAGCCAAGAATACTCTATCCAGCAAGCCTATCATTCAGAATAAAGGGAAAGATAAAGGGTTTCTCAGACAAAAGCTAATGAAAGTCATAACCACTAAACCAACCCTGCAAGATACATATTAAAGAGGACTCTTTGAGTGGAAAGACCAAAAGGGACAGAGACAAAAAAGGAACAGAGAAAATCAGAAGCAATGACAAAACAAGTAATGAAATGGCACCAAGTAAGTACATATCTATCACTAATTACTCTGAATGTAAATGGACTAATGTTCCAATCAAAAGACACAGGGTGTCAGAATGGATTAAAAAAAAAGACACATCTATATACTCCTTCAAGATCTCATTTTAGACTGAAAGACACCTGTAGATTGAAAGTGACGAGATGGGGGTGCCTGGGTGGTTCATTTGGTTGGGCGTCTGACTCTTGGTTTTAGCTGGGGTTGTGGTCTTGGGATCCTGGGATTGAGTCCACATAGGCCTCCACACTCAGCAGGGAGTCTGCTTGGGGATTCTCTCTACCTCTCCTTCTGCCCCTCCCACTTGTGCTCATATGTACGTGCTCTCTCTCTCAAATAAATAAATAAATCTTTTTATAAAAATGAAAGTGAAAGAATGGAGAAATATTAATCATATAAATGGATGTCAAAAGAAAGCCAGAGTAGCAATAGTTATATTGGGCAAATCAGACTTTGAACCAAAGACTGTAACAAGTGATAAAGAAGGACACTCTATCATAATAAAAAGAATGATCCAACAATTGTAAATACTTATGCCCCCAACATGGGAGCACTCAAATATATAAAACAATTAATAACAAACTTAAAGGAACTCATTGAAAACAATACAATAATAGTAGGGAGTATTAGCACCACATTTACATCAATGGACGGATCATCTACACAGAAAATCAACAAGGAAAAAGGGCTTTGAATGACACCCTGGGCCAGATGGACTTAACACATATATTCAGAACATTCCATCTTAAAACAACAGAATACACATTCCTTTCAAGTGCACATGGAAATTTTCCAGAATACTTCACACATCCAGAATACATCTCAAACCAGGCCTCAACACGCATAAAAAGATTGAGATCATGCCATGCATCTTTTCTGACCATGATATGAAGCTTGATGTCAACCACAAGAAAAAATTTGGAAAGACCACAGATATGGGGAGGTTAAACGATATGCTACTAAATAATGAATGTGTCAACCAGGAAATCAAATAATAAATTAAAAAAATACATGGAAACAAGTGAAAATGAAAACACAACTCCAGAAAACCTTTGGAATGCAGCAAAAGCAACCCTAAGAGGGAAGGATGTAGGATAAAGGCTTATTTCAAGAGGCAAGAAAGATCTGACAGCCTAAACTTAAACCCAAAAGAGCTAGAGAAAGAACGATAAATGAAGCCTAAAGCCAGGAGAATGAAATAAGTAATAAAGACTAAAGAAATAATAAGTAATACAGAAACAAACAAACAAAAAACAATAGAATAGATAAATGAAAGGAGGAGCTGGTCTTTTTAAAAACTTAATAAAACTGATGAACAACTAGCCAAACTTATCAAAAGGAAAAGAGAAAGGACCCAAATAAATAAAATCATGGATGAGAGAGGAGTAATAACAACCAACGCTACAGAAATACAAATAATTCTAAGAGAATATCATGAAAAATCGTATGCCAACAAATTGCACAATTTGGAAGAAATGGATAAATTCCTAGAAACATGTAAGTATAAAAACTGAAACTGGAAGAAATAGAAAACCTGGACAGACTGATAACCAGTAAACAAATTGAATCAGTAATCAAAAATTTTCTAAAAAACAAAAGTTCAAGGCCCAATGGCTTCACCTGGAAATTCTACAAAACATTTAAAGACTTAACACCAATTCTTCTCAAACTATTCCAAAAACCAAATGGAAGTAAAACTTCCATATTCATTCCATGAGGGCAACATCACCCTGATACCAAAACCAAAGACTCCACTAAAAAAAAGAACTACAACCTTATATCCCTGATAAACATGGATGCAAAAATTCTCAATAAAATACTAGCAAATAAAATCTAAAAGTACGTTAATAGAATAACTCACCACAATCAACTGAGATCTATTCCTGGGCTATAAGGGTGGTTCAGGATTTGCAAATCAACCTACATGATACACCACATTACTAAAAGAAGGGTTAAGAATCATTTGAACCTTTCAGTAGATGCAGAAAAAGCATTTGACAACGTAAAACATCTATTCTTGATAAAAACCCTCGACAAAGTTGGGTTAGAGGGAACATACCTCAGCATAATAAAGGCCATACACAAAAAAACCCATAGCTAATATCATCCTCTATGGGGAATAACTGAGAGCTTTTCCTCTAAGGTCAGGAAGAAGTCAGGAATGTCTACTCTCACCACTCTCACCACTCTTATTTAACAGTACTGGAAGTCTTAGCTACAGACTAAAATTATTATTGTTCTTTGTCTATGAGGCAACAAAAAAAAATAAAAGGCATCCAAATTGGCAAGGAAGAAGTAAAACTTTCAAGATTTGCAGATGACATGATATTCTATATGGAAAACCTGAAAGATTGCATCAAAAATTTGCTAGAACTGATACATGAATTCAGTAAAGTCTCCAGATATAAAATCAATGTACAGACATCTGTTGCATTTCTATACAATAATGAAGTAGTAGAAAGAGAAATAAAAAAAAAACATTGGGCGCCTGGGTGGCTCAGTGGGTTAAAGCCTCTGCTTTCGGCTCAGGTCATGATCTCAGGGTCCTGGGATCGAGGCCCACATCGGGCTCTCTGCTCAGCAGGGAGCCTGGTTCCTCCTCTCCCTGTCTCTCTGCCTGCCTCTCTGCCTACTTGTAATCTCTCTCTCTCTGTGTCAAATAAATAAATAAAATCTTTAAAAAAAAAAACAAAACAATACCTAGGAATAAACCTAACCAAAGATGCAAAAGGTCTACTTTGAAAACTACAAAACGCTGATAAAAGAAGTTAAAGAGGACACAAACAAATCAAAAGACATTCCATGCACATGGATAATAGGAACAAATATTGATAAAATGTCCATACTCTCCAAAACGATCTGAGCATTTAGTGCAATACCTATGAAACTACCAATAACATTTTTCACAGAGCTAGAACAAAGAATCCTAAAATTTGTGTGGAACCACAAAAGACCTCAAATAGCCAAAGCAACCTTGAAAAACAAAAGCAAAACTGGAGGAATTACAATCCCGTACTCCAAGATATACTACAAAGCTGTAGTAATTAAAACAATATAGTATTAGTTCAAAAATAGACACACAGATCAATGGAACAGTACAGAGAGTCCAGAAATAAAACCACACTTTTCTGGTCAATTAATCTATAACAAAAGAGGCAAGAATATGCAATGGGAAAAAGACAGTACTCTTCAAAAAATGGTGTTGGGGAAAATGAAAAGCTACATGCAAAAGAATGACACTGGATCACTTTCTTACACCATACACAAAGTAAATTTTAAAAAGTAAATTAAGGACCTGAATGGGAGATAGGATATCATTAAAACCCTAGAAGAGAACACAGGCAGTAACCTCTTTGACATTGGCCTTAGGAACTTCTTACTAGATATGTCTCCTTAGGTAATGGTAACAAAATAAAAAATAAATTATTGGGTCCATCAACAGATGGATGGATAAAGAAGATGTGGAAGGTGGACAAGAAGATGGATAAAGAAAGGTATTATGCTAAGTGAAATAAGTCAATCAGAGAAAGACAATTATCATATGATCTCACTGATATGTAGAATTTGGGACTACATCAAATGAAAAAGATTTTGCACAGCAAAGGGCACTACCAACAAAACAAAAAGGCAACCTACTGAATAAGAGAAGATAGTTACAAATGATATATCTGATAAGGGGTTAATACCCAAAACTTAGCTTTTGAAGTCACAGAATAAAGTTCAGAGTCTTCTTCCAAGCTCATGCAGGATATTGGCAGAATTTATTTGCTTGTGATTACAGAACTGAGTACCTATTTTTTTTGACTGTCAACTGGGGAGAAAGCAGTCTTTCCTTCTAGAGGTCACCCACAAATTCAAGCCACATGGCCCTCCCATGGCATGACAGCTTCTTCTTAAAGGCCAGAAGTAGGATCAATTTATAGTATGCTGTATCAAAGTCTTATATAATATAACATAATCATGGGACTGAATATCATTAATTTTGCCATATAGCATAACCTAACCATGAGTATTTATCCCATCATATTCACATACCCCTTTCACATGCTAGAGGAAGGCATATACCCAAGGGTTGGGAATCTTGAGGGTCATTTTAGAATTTTGTCTATTAAAATGGGTAAAGGGCATGGACAGGGAAACCTTAAGAAATCCAAGTGGTCATTAAACACATGGGAAAATATATTAATAAAATAAATGTAATTTTTAAAAGATACCATTTTCTCATTGTCAAATTGGTGAAGAGTTAAAAAAATTGATAGCATAATATTATGCAAGATATGGAGAATTTGTCATTTCTACATTTCTACTTTCCATGACAGTATAAATCAATACAATCTTTTAGAAGGATAATTTGGATCTTTAAAATAATCTTAACATTTTTATTTTTATAGTTTGTTTTTCTTCTTCCAGATGTTTTCACTAAGGGATTATCTTAAGTGTGGCAAAAATTTAACTACAGGAATGTTCATTGAAGACATTCATAATAGCAAAACAACCAGAAACCACCTAAATGTATAATAATGTGTGATTAATTAATTAAAACATAATTACAAGTAGGTAGACTCTGCAGCCACATTTAATTATTTAAGGAATACTCATACAAAAGCAGATAAAATGACCAGGATATCCAATTTTTAAAGTAAGTTTTTCCATGTGCTGATGTTAAGAGTTCCTTGGAGTGGTCAAACACAAAGATACTGCATTTCACATAAAAAGTAACTCTTCCACACTTGAATCACTTTCTGAATCTAAGGTTACATTGAGTATACTTGAGGAATTTTGAGTGGAATGATAGTGATAGGTTTTATGCCATATAAGACCAGACATACGTGATGATTAGAGGGAACTCAGAACTGTCTTTCTAAATTGAGAAGTAATGTGAAACATCAGAAAAAGTATGAGATTTGGACTATGAAGACCCATATTTTAGATTCTTTTAATCATTTAATATGACATAGTTGACAATTCTTTTAATTTTGTGAGCTTCAATGTGTTCACCTATACAATAAGAATTGTATTTTATCAGTGCTTATTAACCCTGACTGCACATTAGAATTACCATGGGACTTTTTCCAGTATTAAATTTTTTTATTTTAATTCCAATATAGATAACATACAGTGTGATTTTAGTTTCAGGTGTACAATATAGTGATTCAATAATTCTTTGTATTACTCAGTGCCCTTCATGATGTGTCCTCCTTAATCCTCATCACCTATTTTACCTATACCCCCAATCCACAACTCCTCTGGTAACCATCCATTTGTACTCTATAATTAAGCATCTGTTTCTTGGTTTGTCTCTTTTTCTTTTTTTTTCCTTTGCTACTATTCTTTATTCCTTAAATTCCACATATAAATGAAATTATATGGTATTTGTCTTTCTCAAACTGACTTATTTCACTTATTATTATACTCCTAGCTCTGTCCATAATGTTGCAAATGGCAAGATTTCACTCCGTTTTATGGCTGAATAATGTTACATTGTACATATATACCACATATTCTTTATCTAGTCATTAATCAACGGACACTTTGACTCTTTATATAATTTGGCTTTTGTAAATAATATTGCTTTAAGCATCAGGGAGCATGTATCCTTTGAATTTGTAGTTTTGTATTCTTTGGGTAAATACCTAGAAGTGTGATTGCTAGGTCATAGGGTAGTTCTATTTTTAATTTTTTGAGGAACCTCCATATTGTTTTCCATAGTGGCTGCACCAATTTGCTTTCCCACCAACAGTGTAAGAGGGCTCCTCTTTCTCCATATCCTCACCAACACCTGTTGTTTCTTGTGTTGTTGATTGTACCCATTCTGAGAGATATGAGATGATATCTTACTGCAGTTTTGATTTGCATTTCCCTTATGATGAGTGATATTGGGTATGTCTTTGGGAAAATGTCTATTCATGTCTTCTGCCCATTTTTAATTTAGATTATTCATATTTGGGGAGTTGAATTTTATAAATCCTTTATATTTTAAAGATTTTATTTATTTATTTCACAGCGGGAGAGAGATCACAAGGAGGCAGAGAGGCAGGCAGAGAGAGAGAGGGGGAAGCAGGCTCCCTGCGGAGCAGAGAGCCCGACGCGGGCCTCGATCCCAGGACCCTGAGATCATGACCTGGGCCGAAAGCAGAGGCTTTAACCCACTGAGCCACCCAGGCGCCCAATCCTTTATATTTTAGATACTAACCCTTAACTGGATGTCATTTTCAAATATCTTCTCTCATTCCATAGGTTGTCCTTTAGTTTTGTAGATTGTTTCCTTCACTGTGAAAAAGCTTCTTATTTTGATGAAGTCCCAATAGTTGATTTTTGCTTTTGTTTCCCTTGCCTCAGCAGAATTTGCTATGGTCAATGTCAGTAATTACTGTCTGTGCTTTCTTCAAGGAATTTTATGGTTTCAGATCTCACATTTAGGTCTTTAATTGAATTTGAGTTTATTTTTGTGTATGGTGAAAAAAATGGTCTGGTTTCCTTTTTTTTTTTTTTGGATGATGCCATCCAGTTTTCCAAAGAGCATTTGTTGAAGAGACTGTCTTACACCCATTGCATATTTTTCTTGCTTTGTCAAAGATTAATTGACCATATAATTGTCTGTTCTGTTCTAATGAGATAGCTGTATATTTTTGTGTTAGTATCATACTTTTTTGATTACTACAGCTTTGTAGTATAACTTGAAATGTGGAATTGTGAGGCCTCCACCTTTGCTTTTATTTTTCAAGGTTGCTTTGGCTATTTGGGGTCTTTTACGGTTCCACAAAAATTTTAGGAGTGTTTCTTCTAGTTCCGTGAAAAATGCTGTTAGTATTTTGATAGGGATTGCATGAAATGTGTAGATTACTTTGGGTAGTATAGATATTTAGTAAAAATTTGTCTTCCAGTCCACGAGCATGGAATATCTTTCCATTTCTTTGTGTCCTCTTTAATAACATTCACCAGTGTTTTGTAGTTTCTACATATATGTAGTTTTGTAGTTTCTCTTTCTGCTGCTTCATTATTGATGTGTAGATGATATCTTACTGTAGTTTTGATTTGCATTCCCCTTATCATGAGTAATATGCAACATATTTGTATACATTGATTTTGTATCCTATGAATTTACAAACAAAACAAAAATTTGTTTATCATTTCTAGCAGTTTTTTGGTGAAGTCTTGGATTTTCCAAATAGAGTATCATGCCATCTGCAGATAAAGTTTTATTTTTTCCTTACCTATGTGGGTACCTTTTATTTCTTTTAGTTGTCGGATTGCTGAGACTAGGACTTCCAGAACTATTCTGAATAAAAGTGGTGAGAGTGGACATCCTTGCCTTCTTCCTGACCTTAGGGGAAAAGTTCTCAGTTGTTTCCCATTGAAAATGATGTTAGCTGTTGGATTTTTCTAGATGGTCTTTATTATGTTGAGTTATTTTCCCTCTAAACCTACTTTGTTGATGTTTTTTAAATCATGAATGGATGTTGTACTTTGTTGAATGCTTTTTCTGTGTCTATTGAAATGATGATATAGTTCTTATACTTTGTCTTATTGTATCACATTGATTTGCAAACATTGAACCACCCTTGAAACCCTGGAAAAAATCCCACTTGATCATGGTGAATGAATTTTTTAGTGTATTATTGGATTTACTTTGCTAGTATTTTGTTGAGGATTTTGAAATTTATGTTGATTAGGAATATTGGCCTATAGTTCTCTTTTTCTGTAATGTCTTTATCTGGTTTTGGTATCATGATAATTGTGGAGCCATAGAATAAGTTTTGAAATTCTTTCATTTTCTAGTTTTGGGAATAGTTTGAGATCATGACCTGAGCCGAAGTCAGACACTTAACCAACTGAGCCACCCAGTTACCACTGTCCCCTTTATTATAATATAATGTCTTTCCTCAAATCTTGTTACAATTTTAGTTTTTAAGTCTATTTCATCCAATGTAAGTATTATTGCTTCGGCTTTCTTTTGAAATCCATTTGCATAATAGATATTTCTTCACACACACCCACACTTTCCATCTGCTGGTGTCTGTGGCTCTGAAATGAGTCTCTTCTAGGCAGCATATAGATGGGTCTTGTTTTTTCATCCATTTTTACTACACTTTTCATTGGAACATTTAATCCACTTACATTCAAAATAATTATTGATAGATAAGCATTTGTCACCATTTTATTGCTTGTTTTATAGTTTTTTCTGAAGATTTTCTCTGAAAGTTTTTTTTGTCTTTCTCTCATGGTTTGCTGGATTTCTTTAGTGATGTAATTGGGCTTCTTTCTCTATAATTTTTTCACTTTTATATGTGGGTTTTGATTTGTAGTTACTGTTAGATTTGTATACATCATTTTCTGCATTAAGTAGTCTATATTAAGTTGATGGTCATGTAAGTTTGAATGTATTCTTTACTCTTCTCCTCCCCATGTGTTAGGTGTATGGTATCAGATTTTACATTCTTTCATTTGTGAGGTCCTTGCCTTATTTTTCACAGAAATATCCATTTGTATTACTTTTGTGTTTCCTACCTTCATATGGTTACTGTTGGTCTCTCCTTTTCACTCAAAACTTGCCCTTTGATATTTCTTGCAAGACTGATTTAATGGCCATGAATTCCTTCAGTTTTTCTTTGTCTAGAAAACTCTCTCTTTTATTCTTAATGATAACCTTGCTGGATATTCTTGGCTGCACAATTTTGACATTCAGTACTTTGAACATATCATTCCACTCATTTTGGCTTGGAAAATTTCTGGTGAAAACCTCCCTGATAGCCTTATGGGGTTTCCCTTATGTGTTACTGTCTTCTTTCATCTTGCTGCTTTAATTTTTTTATCACTACTTTTGCCCAATTTGATTACAATATGTCTCAGTGTGGATCTACTTTTGTTGATTTTGCTGAGGGTTCTCTGTTCTTCCTGGATCTGGAGATCTTTTACTTTTCCCAAGTTAGGCAAGTTTTCAGCTATAATTTCTTCAAATAAATTTTCTGTCTGCTTCCCTTTCTTCTTCTTTATCTTCTTCTTCTTGGACTACTATAATATGAATATTATTACATTTGGTGGAGTTGCTGAATTCCTTAATTCTATTTTCATTTTGCATAATTCTTTTCTCTTTTGTTCAGATTTATTACTCTTGGTTATTCTTCCTTCTAGATCATTAATTCATTCCTTTGCTTCTTCTAGCCTGCTGTTCATTGCATTAAGCATTTTTGTCATCTTGTTTATTGCATTCTTCATCTCTGTTTTTTTTTAATTTCTGTGTTAAATCTTTCACTGATGTCTTCTTCCACTCTTTCTCAAGGCCAGTGAGTACTTTTGTGATCATTACTTTAAATACTCCATCAGGCAGGTTTCTTATATCTGTTTCACCTAGATCTCTGGCTATGACCTGATCCTGTGTTATCATTTGTGACAAGTTTTTCTGTCTGCATATTTTGTCTAAGTATCTGTGTCTCTTTATCTGTGCTAGAAGAGTAGGCTAATTTTCCTGTCTTGAGGCTACTTGTCTTATGAAGTCAAGGTCCTGTAGTGCCCTGCTGTGTAGTATGTCCTGTTCTCTGGGGCCTGGTGCTTCCAGGAGTGTTTCCAATGCATTCTGTGTGTGCTATGCTATTTCATCCTGGCCACTTTATGCTTCATGCCAGTCTTCTGCATAGGCTGCCTATTGTGGACACTGCTTGGTCTCTGGCCTGAAAGCCGTGCATTTTAACTAGATGTGCTCTGGTCTGCTTTAGAAATGAAACTGACACCACAGAATTCCCAAGTTGGGAAATGCCGTGTGAGCAGTTTGGGGCCAGTCTTCCGGGGGTGGGGGAACTGTGCTGTGATGGAGGCAAGTGTCCCTGGGAAGGATAACTCCACTGGAGTGTGGGAGGGTGGAGCTTGGTGTAAGCAAGACAGGTAGTGAATGCTATTGTTAGGCTGGTTGCTGCTGGTGGCATTGGGCTTATACTGAAGAGAAGCAGTAGAAAATAGCACCTGCCAGTTCCTTTGTTCCCAGTGGTGTCTTGCCATGAATGCTGCCTCTCTGGGACACTCTCTGAAATGAGAAAATAACCTCCCAATGGTGTGCCCCAGGTGCTCTTCAGTTCACAGTTTCCATGTTTTTTGTCTGTGAGTTGTTTTCCCTGCCTTCTCTCCAAGAGCAGCCCCCATCCCTCTGGGGTCTATTCGAGCCAAGCCTGTTGGTCTTTGAAACTCCAGGCTCTAAGCTCCACTCATTGCGAGAACTCAGGAATTTTGCCCCTCTTTTTATCCAAGCCAATTGCTATCGGGATTCATTTTCTTCATGCATTCTTCTGTGTGCTAGTCTGCCTTCCACTCTTCTCTGTGACTGAGGCTCTCTCCCCACCACAGTGGCTCGTCTGTTTCTCTCCCAAGCCATGTCTTGACATTTCCTACCTTCTTTGATGTGGGATTTTCTCTACCTTTATTTGTGGAGTTTGTTCTTCCAGTCAATTACTGGGGTATTTAGAATCACTTCATAGTTAACTAGTTGTATTTGTGGGACAAGGCAAGCCTATGGTCCTCTTACCCTGCTTCCATCTTCCCCTCCTCCACTATTTTTTTCTTAAATGTGTGCAATCATATGATATTTGTCTTTCTCTGATTGACTTATTTCACTTAGCCTTATACCCTCTAAGTCTATCCATGTTGTTACAAATGACAAGATCTCATTCTGTTTTTATGGCTTTATAATATTTTATATATATGTTGGCTATAGTGAATAATGCTGCAATAAATAAAGAGGTGCATGTATTTTTTTTCAACTGGTGTTTTCATTTTCATTGTGTAAATACCCAGTAGTGGAATTACTAGATCATATGGTAGTTACATTTTTAACTTTTTGAGAAACTTCCATATTCTTTTCCAGAGTTACTGTAACAATTTACATACCCAGCAACAATGTACAATGTTTTCTTTTCTCCACATCTCCAATACTTGTTATTTCTTGTGTTTTTTATTTTAGTCATTCAGACAAACACAAAATAATATCACTTTTTTGGTTTTAGTTTGCATTTCCCTGATGACTAATGATGTTGAACACCTTTTCACTGTGTAAAGAGACTCACTTTAGATTAAAAGAATAAGAGAGGTTTAAAGATGGAAAAGATCAAAAAAGTTGTTCTATGCAAATAGTAACCAAGAAAGAATTAAGGTGGCTGTACTAATATGCAGTAAAATAGACTTTAAGTCAAAGAATGTTACAAGAGACAAAAAAGGGCATTATATGTTCATAGAACGATGAATATATTATGATAATATGACAACTATAAGCATATACAGAACCAACAAAAGAGCTTCTAAGTATGGACAGAATTAAAAGAAAAATAAATAGTTTTGAAATAGTAGTGAAATCTTTAATATTCTAATCTCTATAATGGAGTGAAACTTTAGAAAGAAGACAAATAAGGAAGATAAAAATATATATTAAGCTGTAAAATTGTCTAAAATTTTAAAAGATTGACATCACAGCAAACATCTCTCCCGACCACAATGAAATGGAACTGGAAATCACCAGGAAGGTAAGCTAGAAAATTCAGAAAGAAAGCTTAAACTCCCAAAGGAAACTGGAATACTCACAGATATGTTGAAATTGTACAACATACTCTTGAACAGCCAATTGGTCAAAGAAAAAAATCAAATGAGAAAGTAGAAATTATCTGGAAACAAATGAAAATAAAAACATAACATATCAGAATTTATGGGATGCAGCAAAAGCACTATTAAAAATTAATTTTATGACAATAAATATCTATGTTTAAAAACAAGATCTCAAATAAACTATCTAATGTTAGACATCATGTAACTAGAAAAAGAAGAAAACATTCAACCCCAGGCAGGAACAAATACAAAAAGAGAATTAAAAAACAATAGAAAACAGCAAGAAAAAATAAATTTATTTTTCAAAAAGATAAAAAAAATCAAAACATCTTTAGATAAAGAGAAGGCTCAAAAATAAAATTGAAAGATGAAATTTTACGTTATGATTGATTCTACGTATATAGAAAGGATTATAAGAGATTACTACCAACATAACCTTAAAAAATGGATAATCTCAATCTTTTGGTATCAGTTGAGCCGTGATTTGTGACCAAGTATGTGATCTATTCTGGAGAAAGTTCCATGTGTGCTTGGGAAGAATGAGTATTCTGCTGTTTTAGGGTGGAATGTTCTGTATATATCTATGGGGTCCATCTGATTCAATGTGTCATTCAAAGTTCTTGTTTCTTTGTTGATTTTCTGTTTAGGTGATCTGTCTATTGCTAAGAGTGGCGTGTTATGGTCTCCTACAATTAATGTATTCATATCAATATGACTATTTGTTTAACAGTTGGATTATGTAGTTGGCTGCTCCCATGTTGGGGGCACAAATATTTAAAATTGTTAGATCTTCTTGTTGGATAGACCCTTTAAGAATGTTGTTCAAGCTGCTCTGCCTGGGGTACTTTGTTACAGCAGCCCTTCCAGCTAATAAACTGAAGAAGAGCAAAAAAAAAAAAAAAAGAATGATGTAGTGTCCTTCTGTATCTCCGAATACAGTCTTTACCTTTAAATCTAATTTATCGGGCGCCTGGGTGGCTCAGTGGGTTAAAGCCCCTGCCTTCGGCTCAGGTCATGATCCCAGGGTCCTGGGATCGAGGCCCATATCGGGCTCTCTGCTCAGCAGGGAGCCTGCTTCCTCCTCTCTCCTCTCTCTCTGCCTGCCTCTCTGCCTACTTGTAATCTCTCTCTCTGTGTCAAATGAATAAATAAAATCTTTAAAAAAAATAAATAAAATAAATCTAATTTATCTGCTATGAGAATTGCTACCCCAGCTTTCTTTTGAGGCCCATTGGCATGAAAGATGGTTCTCCATCCCTTCACTTCCAGTCTGGATATATCTTTAGGTTCAAAATGTGTCTCTTGTAGACAGCTTATGGACGGGTCCTGTCATTTTGTCCAGTCTGCAATGCTGTGCCTTTTTATGGGAGCATTTATACCATTCACGTTGAGAGTGATTATTGAAAGGGAAGTTTTATTGACATCATGTTGCCTGTGAAATACTTGTTTCTATGCATTGTCTCTGTAACTTTCTGTTCTATGTCACTCTTGGGTTCTTTGTTCTTTTATAGAACCCCCCTTAATATTTCTTGTAGTGCCAGCTTTTTGGTCACATAATCTTTTAGACCATGCCAGTCTTGGAAGCTCTTTATCTCTCCATCCATTCCGAATATCAGCCTTGCTGGATAAAGTATTCTTGGATGCATGTTCTTCTCATTCAATGCCCTGAATATGTCTTGCCAGCCCTTTCTGGCTTGCCAGGTTACTGTGGACAGGTCCAACATTATTCTGATGGTCCTTCCTCTATATGTAAGGAATCTCTTCTCCCTAGCTTCCCTTCAGAATTCCTGTCTGAATTTAGGATTTGTGAATCTCACAATTAAGTGTCTGGGGATCTCTCTAGACTCATTGTTCTTGGGAGGTGTCCTTTCTGCCTCTAGGACACAAACGCTTGTTCCATCTCCAGATTAGGGAAATTTTCATCCTGTATATGATCAATTATATCTTTTAGTCTTCTCTCTTTCTCCACCCCCTCACAGATCCCAATCATTCTGACATTGGAACGTTTCATGGCGTCATTTACTTCCCTATTTTTCATGGTTTCTAAGTTGTTTGTTCCAGCCTCCTGATCCTTCTTTTTCTATCAGCCTGTTTTCTAGATCACTAATTCGAACTTCTGCTTGGTTATCCGAGCTGTTTGAGTATTTAAATTAGATTAAATCTCCTTGATAGTATTTTTGACTTCTGCCAGATCAGCTCTCACTTCTGTCCTTAGAGATTCTATGCTGCCACTAATGGTCTTCTCCAATCCAGCCATGGCCTGGACAATTTTTACCCTGAATTCCATTTCTGACATATTGTTTATGTCCATATCCAATAGTTCTGTGGCAGAGGTCACAGTCTCTGATTTTTTCCTCTATTTGGTGTTCCTTCTCCTAGTCATTTTGGTGAGAGGTGGTTGAGGGGATGTATAGCTGAATACATTAATCACGATCCAGTCAAGGTGTCTCTTGGAAAGTTTTGGAGCAGTTGGAAGTCACCACCAAAAAGAAAGAGAAAAGAAAAAAAGAAAGAATAAGACGGGGAAAAAAAAGAAAACACCCAGCCAAAATGACTCCCAATAGTACGATTTATATGGTACATAAACCAAAAACGAACAAACAAAAAGACCTACAAAAATAAGAGAAAAGAAAGAAGAAAGAAGAAAAATCCAGCCAAAATGAACCCCAAGAATAATCTTTATATGATATAAAAACAAAAACAAATACACAGAAACACTGACAGAAGAATAAAATGGGAAGGTGGTTATAAACCCTTGATGTGGGCGATGAATTTTATTTCACTACTTCCTGAGTGTATCTTGTTGTATTTGTTAAAGGACTCAAATTTCCAGAGATATGGGGAAATTAAAACTGGCTTATATATAGGAACAGTATTGAATAGGGAAAAAGGATTACCTTGAAGCCTATATATATATATGTATATATATATATATATACATATATATATATATTTGAAAACAAGAAAAAGAAACCCAGGTATATATATGAAAAAATTTCAAGTTAAAAAGTTATTATGAAATATGTTGTATTAAATATCTAGTTGTAATGGTAAGTAGGTTAAAAAAAATAAAAGAAGAATCGTGAGAAGGAATTTAAAAAAAGCTGTATCTATGAAATATACAGGATTTGGGGCAATACCAGGGGCTTAATGTATTGTTTTCCCCTGATGTTGGGGTTTTACAGTTTTATGGAGACCCTGTGTTTATTGTCCTCTTGTTCTTTTGGCTTGTCTTCTGGGGGGAGGGGCCTGCGGCATTTTTTTTCAGTCTGTCTTGCTTGGGCTGAGTCACCTGGCCCCCTATCAAGGGGCTGGGCTCTGAGGAAACTGGTTTTTCAGGTTTTTGTTCTTGGGTGGTTTTTTGAGGCTTTTCAGAGGGCTATTGGGAAAAAAAAAACCCTCTGCCCCCAGTCCTTTGCCTCAGAGAGAAGCCTCAGTGTGTTCCTCCCTGGATGGTCCAGAACGCACAGACTCCCCCTCTGCAATCTCTGCTGAACACTGCAACCTCCCACAGGCGGTGCTTACTCCCAGCCACTGTCTCAGTGGTCACCTGAGGCCCCCGCTTGTCTCTGCACTCCTGTGCCACCAAGACTGCAAGCGATCTTGGTTCCTGGGAGCCTGGTCCTGGCAGCTGTGGGGACTGCTGTCTGGGGTCCACACTCACGACCTAGCAGTGGTGCAGGTCGTGGATGGCTGTGGATTCAGAGACTGCTTACCTTTGCCCACAACAAGTTCTCTCAAGCGCGGGTGGGCGTGTGCTCAGTCCAGGAGGCAGAAAGCCGGGGACCAGGGACCACAGACTGGGGCCCCTGCCAGGTTCTCAGGCACACATGGTCACCGGCTGTGATCATCCTGGGACTGTGGGCTTAGGACAGTGCCCGTGGCCACCTAATTCCACCAGTTGCCCCTTAAGATCTTATACTCTTTTTGAGTGTTTTTAACCAGACTCCAAGTTGATGCTGGTACCCAAGCACAGGACACTTTCATATTGTGATATTACTTTGCAGTGTGTCACTTCTGGTGGCTCCCTCCCCCTTCTGTGTATCCTCCGATATCAGTCCAAGCACTCCCACTTAGATTTACCTCTCTGCTGATGATCTTCTGCCCTCATAGAGATCCAGAAGTGTATAATCTTACTACTCAGGCTGATTTCATGGGTCTTCAGAGTGTTCTGATAGATATTTAGCTCATGTTAGGGGACCCGTTGACACAAGGATCCCCACTTCTCTGCCATCTTTTCCCTAGTATTGATATTTTAACAATATTTGCTCTTCCAACCCATGATCATGGCATATTTTTCTATTTCTTTGCATCATTTTCATTTTCTTTCATAAGTGTCCTATAGTTTTCAGATATTTTATCTCTTCGATTAGGTTTGTTCTTAGGTATCTTATAGTTTTTGGTGCAATTGTAAATGGGATGGATTTCTTGATTTCTCTTTCTGCTGCTTCATTATAGGTGTATACAAATGCAACACATTTCTATGCCTTTATTTTGATTCCTGGAACTTGCCTGAATTCATGTATCTGTTCTAGCAGTTTTGGTTGGAGTCTTTCAAGTTTTCTACATAGAGTATCCTGTTGTCTATGAAGAGTGAAAATTTGACTTCTTCTTTGCTGATTTGGATGCCTTTTATTTCTTCTTTTAAAATTTATTTTTTTTCAGTCTTCCAAGATTCATTGTTTATGCACCACACCCAGAGCTCCATGCAATACATGCCCTCCTTAATACCCACCTTTTCTTTCTTTTTTTTGTCTGATTGCTGAGTCTAGTTAGGATTTCCAGTACTATGTTGAACAACAGTGGTGACAGTGAACATCCTGTCATGTTCCTGACCCTAGGGGAAAATCTCTTAGTTTTTCCCCATTGAGTATGATATTATCTGTGTGTCTTTCATATATGACCTCTATGATTCTGAGGTATGTCCCTTCTATCCATATTTTCCTGAGGGTTTTCTTAAAGGAAGCTGTATTTTGTCAAAAGATTTTTCTACATCTGTTGAAAGGATCATATAACTTTATGCTTTTTTTAATTAACATGCTTTATCACATTGATTAATTTGCAGATATTGTATCACATCTGAAGCCCAGGAATAATTCCTACTTGATCGTGGTGAATAATCCTTTTAATGTACTGTTGGATTCAATTTACTAGTATTTTGTTGAGAATTTTTGTATCCATGTTTATCAAGGATATTGGTCTATAATTCACCTTTTTAGTGGGTTCTCTGGTTTTGGATTTAAGGAAATGTTGGCCACATGGAATGAGTTTGGACATTTCCCTTCCATTTATATTTTTGCAACAGTTTCAGAAGAATAGGTGTTAATTCTTCCTTAAATGTCTGGTAGAATTCCTCTGGGAAGCCATCCAGCACTGCATTTTGGATTGTTGGGGGATTTTTGATTAGTGATTCAATTTCTTTGCTGGTTATCAGTCTGTTCAAGTTTTCTATTTCTTCCTGTTTTAATTTTGGTAGTTTGTATGTTTCTATGAATTTGTCCATTTCTTCCAAATTGTCCAATTTGTTGGCATATAATTTTTTAATAATATTCTCTTAGAATTATTTCTATTTCTATGATGTTTGTTGTGATTTCTCCTTTCTCATTAGTGATTTTATTTATTCACATCCTTTCTCTTTTCTTTTTGATAAGTCTGCCTAGGGCTTTATCAATTTTGTTAATCATTCTTTTCTTCCTTCCTTCCTTCCTTCCTTCCTTTCTTTCCTTCCTTCCTTCTTTCTTTCTTTCTTTCTTTCTTTCTTTCTTTCTTTCTTTCTTTCTTTCTTTCTTTCTTTTTTTATACTTCAGTGTTCCAAGATTCATTGTTTATATACTACACACAGTGGTCCATGCAATACGTGCCCTCCTTAATACCCACCACCAGGCTCTCCCCTCCCCCAACTCCTCTCCCTTCTAAAACCCGCAGTTTGTTTCTCAAAGACCACAGTCTCTCATCGTTCATCTTCTTCCAATTTCCCCCAATTCACGTTTCCTTTCCTTCTCCTAGTGTCCTCCATGTTATTCCTTATATTCCACAAGTAAGTGAAACCATATGATAATTGAATTTCTCTGTTTGACTTTCACTCAGCATAATCTCCTCCAGTCCCATCCATGCTGATACAAAACTTGAGTATTCATCCTTTCTGATGGCTGAGTAATATTCCATTGTATATATGGACCACATCATCTTTACCCATTCCTCTGTTGAAGGGCATATGGGCTCTTTCCACAGTTTGATGATGGTGGACATTGCTGCTATGAACATTGGGGTACATATGGCCCTTCTTTTCACTACATCTGTATCTTTGGGGTAAATACCCAGTAGTGCAATTGCTGGGTCATACAGTTGCTCTCTTTTTAATTTTTTGAGGAATCTCCACATTGTTTTCCAAAGTGGCTGCACCAACTTGCATTCCCACCAAGTGTAAGAGGGTTCCCTTTTTTCCACATCCTCTCCAAGATTTGTTGTTTCTTGTCTTGTTAATCTTTGCTATTCTAACTGGTGCAAGGGTGTATCTCAATGTGGTTTTGATTTGAACTACCCTAATGGCTAATGATGATGAACATTTTTTCATGTGTCTGCCAGCTGTTTGTATGTCTTCTTTGGAGAATATCTATTCATATCCTCTGACCATTTTTTGACATAATTATCTGTTTTTTGGACATTGAGTTTAAGGAGTTCTTTATAGATCGTGGATATCAGCCCTTTGTAGTGTCATTTGTGAATATTTCCCCCTATTCCATGGGTTGCCTCTTTGTTTTGTTGACTGTTTCCTTTGCTGTGCAGAAGCTTTTTATCTTGATGAAGTCCCAAACATTCATTTTCAATTTTGTTTCCTTTGCCTTTGGAGACGTGTTTTGAAAGAAGTTGCTGTGGCCAATGTTGAAGAGGTTACTTCCTATGTTCTTCCCTAGGATTTTGATGGATTCCTCTCTCACATGGAGGTCTTTCATCCATTTTGAGTTTATCTTTGTGTATGGTGTAAGAGAATGATCGTTTCATTCCTCTATACGTAGCTGTCCAATTTTCCCAGCACCATCCATTTACTAGAGCACCAAAACCCATAAGATAATAAACCTAACCAAAGAGGTAAAGGATCTATACTCAAGGAACTACAGAACACCCATGAAAGAAATTGAAGAAGACACAAAAAGATGGGAAAACATATGCTCATGGATCAGAAGAATAAACACTGTTAAAATGTCTATACTGCCCATAGCAATCTATACTCTCAATGCCATCCTGATCAAAATACCAGTGGCATTTTTCAAAGTGCTGGAAGAAAAACTTTATATAGAACCAGAAAAGTCCCTGAATCACTAAGGAAATGTTGAAGAAGAAAAACAGCTGGAGGCATCACATTGCCTGATTTCAAGCTTTAATACAAAGCTATGATCACCAAGGCAGCATGGTATTGTCACAATAACAGACACATTGACCAATGGAAGAGTAGAGAGTCCAGATATGGACCCTCAACTCTAAAGTCAAATAATCTACAAAGCAGGAAAAAATATCAGGTGTTAATTCTTCCAAAGTACCAGCCCCTAGTTTTATTGATCTGTTCTACTGTTTTGGTTTCTCTATCATTTATTTCTGTTGTAATCTTAATCTTTTCATGTGTCTGTTGACTATCTGTATGTCTGCTTTGGAGAAATATCTACTCAGGTCTTCTGCCCATTTTTAAATGGAGTATTTCTTTTTTTGGTGTTGAGTTGTTTTTTTTTAAAGATTTTATTTATTTATTTATTTGACACACAGAGAGAGATTACAAGTAGGCAGGGAGGCAGGCAGAGAGAGAGGAGAGAGGAGGAAGCAGGCTCCCTGCTGAGCAGAGAGCCCGATGCAGGCCTCGATCCCAGGACCCTGAGCCGAAGGCAGAGGCTTTAACCCACTGAGCCACCCAGGCGCCCGGGTATTGAGTTTTATAAGCACTTCATATATGGAAGTGAAAATTGGTGAAGCCACTCAGGAAAACAGCATGGATTTTCCCCAAAACGTTAAAAATAGAATCACTCTATGATCCAACAAACGCACTACTAGGGATTTAACCCAAAGAATACAAAAAAAAAAGTAACTTATGTAGATTCACCCTGATCTTTATAGCAGAATTATCTACTGTGGCCAAATTATAGAAATATCCAGTGTGGGCGCCTGGGTGGCTCAGTGGGTTAAAGCCTCTGCCTTCGGCTCAGGTCATGATCTCAGGGTCCTGGGATCAAGGCCCGCATCGGGCTCCCTGCTCAGTGGGGAGCCTGCTTCCTCCTCTCTCTCTGCCTACTTGTGATCTCTCTCTCTCTGTCAAATAAATAAATAAAATATATATAAAAAAAGAAATATCCAGTGTCCATCAACTGATTAATGCATAAAGAATAATTGATATATATATATATCATAAGTTATACATATGTATATATACACATATACATATATGTATACACACATATATTGACATATTATTCAGCTATAAAAAAGAAGAAAATCTTGCCATTTGGAACATGGATGGAGCTATGGAGTATTATGCTAAGTGAAATAAGTCAGAGAAAGACAAATGCCATATGTTTTCACTCATATGTGAAATTTAAGAATAAAAAACAAATTAACAAAGGGGAAAAATTGAGAGGTAAACCAAGAAACAGACTTTTAACAATATAGAACAAACTCATGGTTACTAGAAGGTAGATGGGTAGGGGAATGGGTTAAAAAGGTGAAGGGGATTAAGGAGTGCACTTGTCAGAGCAGCAGGTGTTGTATGGAAGTGTTGAATCGCTATATTGTACATTTGAAACTAATAATGCACTGTATGTTACTAACGAATTTAAATAAAAACTTTACAGAGTTTTTTCTCAGAACAATAGAATTTTCTTTCATATGAGTATGTTATTCATGACATGGAATTCATGAAATGATGTGTATAGCACATATGCTGTATTTAATGCATCCGTAAAGCACAGAACTAAAAATTTTAATAATAACTGAATAAGTAAATAAGGACAGTGTTATTTGATTAAAATCATATATCCACATGGTGATACATGGAAAAGACTATATAAAGCACATGTATAAAAGATGGTACTAAGAATACTAGTTGTATCTGTGAATAAATATAGTGTTGTTCTATAGTGCTAGAATGTGTTTACTACTGTAGTACATGAAATGCACTATATTTAGTCACATAAATAGATGATTTACTATGTGCAACATAATTTTGTTGCATCAAGCAAGAATGATATTTAATGAAAAAATGTATTCAATGCAAGAACTCTATTTAATGAACTCTGTAAAGGCTCAAGTACAAAGTTATTTATAATAAGCTAGTTTTACTTGTGAATAAATACAGTGTTATTAAAGTAAAAAAATATACAGAAATGTTGAGATAAAATGTAAGATTAATAACATGACAAAAAAGAACAAATCCACAATCACACTGGGAAATGTCAAAATACCTCTGTTTGTAATTTATAGGATATGCTACAAAAATATAAGTAAGAAGATTGAAGATCTGAACTGAGGACTAT
The DNA here is from genome assembly GCA_002007465.1 of Ailurus styani. NCBI lineage: Eukaryota > Metazoa > Chordata > Mammalia > Carnivora > Ailuridae > Ailurus > Ailurus styani. Next base: position 117,290 of record LNAC01001606.1, read on the forward strand.
TTAAAAGGTATAGAACCCTGCATCACAAAACTAAAGAATGGTCAATATTTTCAAGTGTATGTGAAAAATTTTCCAAAAATTAACACTATGTTGAGCCATAAAACAAGTCTCAAAAAATTCAGAGAGTAGAAATAAAATAAAATATATTTTCTGATGAAGTCCCAAAAGTTCATTTTTGCTTTTGTTTCCTTTGCCTTTGGAGGTGTATCTTGAAAGTGTTGCTGTGACCGATATCAAAGAGGTCACTCCCTATGTTCTCCTCTAAGATTTTGATAGATTCCTAATTCACATTGAGGTTTTTCATCCATTTCTAGTTTATCTTAATTTTGTCTAGAAACAATTACAAAATAAGTAATAAAATTGCACTCAATACATATCTATCAATAATTACCCTGAATATAATTAAGCCAAACACTCCATTCAAAAGACACACAGTGTCAGATGAGAGAAAACAAAACACCCATCTATATGCTGCCTAAAAGATATTCATCTAAAGACACCTGCAGATTGAAAGTGAGGTATGGAAAAACATTTTTCATGAAAGTGGATGTCAAAAGAAGGCCAGAGTAGAAATACTTATATTGAGCAAACTAGACTTGAAAACAAAGACTGTAATAAGAAACAAAGAAAGACCCTATATAATCATAAGATTATATAGTCTCATCTTTTTTTGTGTGGCTCCTTTTGCTTAATAGAATGCATTTGAAGTTAATCTACATTTTTGCATGTTTTATTGTTGAGTAGCATCATATTGTATGAATGTATCAGTTTATTTATCCATTATCATCAGTTGAAGTTCTTTGGATTGTATCAAATTTTTGGTGATTATATATAAAGCTATTATAAATACCCACTTCACAGTTATTTTTATGAAAATGAGTTTTCACTTATCTTAGGTAAATGCATGGGAATGGAATTACTGGGTCATATGGTGAGAGAATGTTCAATTTCATAAGAAAGAAAAGTTTCCCCAAATGGCCCTACCAATTTTCATATATGAGATTTTCAGTTACTCTTACTTCTCCTCAGGACATGGGATTTCTGCTTTAAATTTATTTAACCGTTCTATTAGGTACAAAATGGTATCTTGGTGTGATTTTAATTGTAATTTGCTAATGACTAATGATGTGTAATATCTTATTTTTAATACAAATAAAGAAATTCAAATGTGGATTTAAATATTGGCAGGTCTTTTGAAAAATAGCTTTATTGAGATATAATTTACACACAATAAACTGAACATATTTAAAGTATACAATTTAATATGCATACAACTATGAATTTAAAATTTTTATCTTGTACTCTATTTGAGCAGGTTTTGAACATAGTTTCTTCAAAGAAATTTTGTGCCAATATCCTTTTAATCTTCTTTTGAGAATCCAATGATCTAAATGTCACACCTTCTGATATTATTCCATAGGCCTCTGATTCTCAATTTATTTTTAATATTTTTCTCTGTTCTGAAGATTTTATAATTTTTATTGACCTTTGTCATATTTATAATGACATTGCTTCTGTCTGGTGATCCATTTTTTATTTGCTACATTTATATACTGTAATATGATTGCCATTGTAGTAATGATTAGCCCCACTACCCAACACATAATTATCATTTCTTTTTAGTAGTTGGAATAATTAAGTTCTAGTTTCTTAGCAGTTTCAATGATTATAATAAAATATTGCTGTCTATATTTGCTATCTTGGAAATTAGATCCCTAGGACTTGGTTACTACTCGTTGCAAGTTTATACTTTTAAAAACCATCTGTCCACATCCCCTCTTTCTTTTTATGAGTTCTGGCTTTTTTGGAACCCACATATAAGTGACTTTTTTGCCTTTAAGTATAGTTGGCACACAATATTACAGTAGTTTCAAGTATAAACTGTAGTGATTCAACAGTTCTACACATTATGTTATGGTGACCACAAGTGTAGCTACCATCGGTCACCATGCAACTCTATTATAGCACCATTATAATACCATTGAATATATTCCCTAGCATTTGTTTTTTACTGTCTGAAGTATTTGACTTAGTATAATGCCCTTGAGGTCTATCCATATTGCTGCAAATGGCAGGATGTCTTTTTTCTCATAGCTGAATAACATTCATATACATATATGAGTATTATTCATACCCCACATCTTCTGTATTTGTTTATCCACTGATAAGCACTTAAGTTGTTTCCATATTTTGGCTCTTGTGATTAATGCTACATAAATATGGGAATTAATATATCCCTTCAATGTCTTGTTTTCATTTCCTTTGTGTATATACACCGAAGTGGAGTTGCTGAATCATATGGTTGACCTATATTTTAAATTTTGAGGAAGCTTAATAGCTAAATATTTTGTAATGGCTGAATCAATTCATATTAACAACAACAGTGTACAAAATTTCTCTTTTTTCACCACATCCTCACAAACACTTGTTATCTCTTGTCTCCTTGATAATAACTAATCTAACAGGTGTGAGATTTATGTACCTTTTGGCCCTTTGCATGTCTTTGGGAAAATGTCTGTTTAGTTCATTTTTTAATTAGATTTTTTTTTGCTGTTGCCATAAAAAATTTACTGATATCTTTTTTTTCAGTGTTCCAAGAGTCATTGTTTATGCACCACATCCAGTACTCCATGCAATACATGCCTTTCTTAATACCAACCACCAGGCTCACCCATCCCCCCCATCTCCCTCCCCTCCATAACCCTCAGTTTGTTTCTCAGAATCAAATAGAGAAAGTTAGATTTTTAATAAGACGTTTTTTGTTATTGAGTTTTATTAGTTATTTATATATTTTGGATATTAACCCCTTATCCAATATAAGGTTTGCAAAGTTTTCCTATTCTATAGATTGCCCTTTTTGTTAATTGCTTCTTTTGCTGTTAAGAAGTTTTTAAGCTTGATGCAGTGCCATTTGTTGACTTTTGTTTTTGTTATTTGTGCTTTTGGTGTCAGTCAAAACATCATTGCCAAGACCAAAGTCAAGGAGCTTCTTCCCTATATTTTATTCTAGGAAATTTATGGTTTCAGGTCTCATATTTAAGTTTTTGTTCCATTTCAAATTAATTGCTGTGAGTTGGTAAGATATGAGTCCAATTTCATTTGCTTTGCATGTGTTTATCTAGTATTCCCAGCACCATTTTTTTAATTATTATTTGCCCCAGTGGTACAGGTCTGTGAATCATCAGGCTTACATCTTTCACAGCATTCACCAAAGCACAAACCCTTCCCAATGTCCATAACTCATCCACCCTATCCCTACCCTCCCACCCCCCAGTAACCCTCAGTTTGTTTTGTGAGATTAGGAGTCTCTTATGGTTTGTGTCCTTCCCCATCCCATCTTGTTTCATTATTCTTCCCCCCCTACCCCCCACG
>LNAC01001606.1:120790-134488 GCA_002007465.1 Ailurus styani
TACCCCCCACGACCCCCCACCCTGTCCCTCAAGTTCCTCATATCAGAAAGATCATAGGATAATTGTCTTTCTCGAATTGACTTATTTCCCTCAGCATAATACCCTCTAGTTCCATCCACATTGTTGCAAACAGCAAGATTTCATTTCTTTTGATAGCTGCATAGTATTCCGTTGTATATATATACCATATCTTCTTTATCCATTCATCTGTTGATGGACATCTAGGTTCTTTCCATAGTTTGGCTATTATGGACATTGCCCCAGCACCATTTGTTGAAGAGACTATCCTTTCCCTATTGTGTTTTCTTGGCTCCCTTGTCAAATATTAGTTGACCATATATGCAGAGCTTTAGTTTTCATCTCTCTATTCTGTTTCATTGGTCTATGTGTCTATTTTTATGCCAATACTATACTGATTTTATTATTATACCTTCATAGTATAGTTTGAAATCAGGAAGTGTGAGACCTCCAGTGTTGTTCTTTTTCTCAATATTTCTTTAGTTATTTGCGGCCTTTTGTGATTCCACAAAAATTATAGGATAGCTTCATTCTATTTCTATAAAGAATGTTATTGGTATTTTGATGGGGGTTGCATTGACTCTACAAATGATGTTTGGTTATATAGACATTTTAACAATATTAATTCTTTCAATACATAAACATGGCATGTCTTTCGATTTATGTGTCTTCTTAGATTTCTTTCAAAAAGCCTTGGTTTTATTGTACAAATCTTTCACCTCCTTGGTTAAATTTATTCCTAGATGTTTTATTGTTTTTAATGCTATTGTGAATGGAATCATTTTCTTCATTTCTTTTTCAGATATTTCATTGTTAGTGCATAGAATCACAACTGAATTCTGTATCAAATTTATATTCTTGACTGAAATTTTTGATTAGTTCCAACAGTTTTTTGGTTTGACTTTTTGGGATTTTCTGTATGTAAAATAACATCATCTGCAGATAGTGATGATTTTTTACTTTCTCCTTTCTAATTTGGATATCTTTTACTTCTTTGTCTTGTTAATTGACTTATCTACAACTTCTGGTACTATCTGGAGTAAGACTGGTGAAGTGGCCATTCTTGTTTTGGTCTTAAAGGAAAAGGTTTCAATTCTTTACATTGTGTTTAATGTTACCTGTGGTTTTGTTGTGTATGTACAGTTTTTAATATGTTGAAGTATATTCTTTCTATAAACAATTTGTTAAGGATTTTTAACATGAAAGGGTGTTGTATTTTCTCAAATGCTCCTTCTGTACCTATTGCGGCAGTAATGCGTTTTTTCTTTCACTTATTAATGTGATGTATTACATTTATTCATTAGCATATGTTGAAACATGCTTGTATCCCAGAGATAAAATCCATGTGCTCATGGCCTTTTAATGTGTTCTTGAATTCAGTTTGCTAATTTTATTCATAATTTTTCCATCCATATTCATCAAGGTAATGACCTATAGTTTTCTTTTCTTGTATTGTTCTTATCTGGATTTGCTATCATAGTAATGCTGACCTTGTAGAATGATTTTTGGGAAGGCTCCCTCCTCTTCCATTTTTTTTTGGAGAATGTATTGGGAAATTTTTGATTATTGATTCAATCTCTTTGCATGTTATTGGTCTATTTAGATTTTCTATTTTTTTCCTCATTCAGTCTTGGTGAATTATATCTTTCTAGGCATTCATCCATTTCTTTTAGATTATCTAATTCTGTTGACATGTATTTATTCATTGTTGCCTCGTAATCTTATGTATTTCATAATATCAGTGCGATATCTCCTCTTTCAAATCCCCTTTTATTTATTTGAGTCTTTGCTCTTTTTTATAGTCTAGCTAAATTTTTGTCAATTTTGTTTATCTCCAAATAAACAGCTCTTAGTTTTATTGATCTTTTCTATTGTTTTTCTAATCCTTATTTCATTTTTTTCTGCTCTGATTTTTCTTTTTCTTCAGCTAACTTTGGACTTCACTTGTTCTTCTTTTTCTAGTTTTTTTTTAAATCAAAACTGAAAATTATTTTACTATAGTGGAGTAAAAAAAATGAAAAAAAATTTCAATATATTGATACCTCATCGTCACAACATAAAAAATATATTTTCATCTTTCACTACATTTCTAGTTTTTTGAGGTGTAAATTTGGGTTGCTTATTTTAGATCTTTCTAATTTATTTTATTTATTTTATGAATTTCTTTTTAATTCAAGTATAATTAATATACAGTGTTATATTAGTTTCAGATGTATAATATAGTAATTCAACAATTCTATTCATTTCCCAGTGCTCAACACCCTAAGTGTACTTTTAATCCCCTTCACCTATTTCATCCATTCCCCCATACATGTCCCCTCAGGCAACCACTAGTTTGTTCTTTATAGATAAATGGACACTGGCTTGCTTTCATATCTGGCTTGCTTTTGTAAGTGATGCTGAAACAAACATAGGGGTAAATATATCTTTTTGAATTAGTGTTTTCATTTCTTTGGGTACATAGCCAGTACTGGAATTAGTGGATAGTATAATAATTCTATTTTTAATTTCTTGAGAAACCTCCATGCTCTTTCAACAATGGCTGCATCAGCTTGCATTCTTACCAAGAGTGCATGAGGGTTCCTTTTTCACCACATACTCACTAACACTGTTGTTTCTAGTGTTTTTAAAATTTGTATTTATCTTTTAAATTTCAGTATAATTAACATATAGTGAAACAGTTGATGGGGATAGAGTGCACTCACTGTGATGAGCATTGAGTGTTGTATAGAATTGTTGAATCACTATATTTTACACCAGAAACTAACATAATACTGTATAATTCTTGTGTTTTCATTTTAGCTAATTCTGACAGGTGTGAGATCATATCTCATTGTGGTTTTGATTTGCATTTACCTAATGGTTAGTACTGTTGAGCATCTTTTCATGTGTCTGTGGCCATCTTTACCTGTTTAGGAAAATGTCTATGTCTTTTGCCCATTTTTAAAAAATTGGATTATTTGTTTTTTTTATGTTGACTTGGTTGTATAAGTTCTTCATATATTTTGAAGATTAACTACTTATCGCATATATCATTTGCAAATATCTTCTTCCATTTCATAAGTTTTCTGTTTTGTTGATGCTTACTTTGCTGTGCAAAAGAAAGATATTCATTATAGTGTAGTCTCCATAGTTTATTTTTTTGTTTCTCTTGCTTTAGGAGACATATCTAGAAAAAAGTTGCTACAGCCAATGTTAAAGAAATGATTGCCTCTGTTTTCTACTAGGAATTTTATGGTTTCAATTCTCACATTTAGGTTCTCAATCCATTTTGCGTTTGTTTTTGTATATGGTAAAAGAAAGTGATTCAGTTTCATTATTTTGTATGTAGCTGTCCAGTTTTCCCAATACCATTTGCTGAAGAGACTGTCTTTTCCCATTGTATATTCTTACACCTTTTGTCATAGAATAATTGACCATATAATCCTGGGTGTATTTTAGGGCTTTCTATTCTGTTCCATTGATCTATGTGTCTATTTTTGTACCAGTACTATATATATTTGATTACTCCAGCTTTGTAGTATATCTTGAAATATAGTATTGTAATGGTTCCAGTTTTGTCTTTGTTTTTCAAGATTGCTTTCACTATTTGGGATGTTTTGTGGTTTAATACAAATTTCAGTGTTATATGTTCTAGTCTATGAAAACTGTAGATATTTTGATAGGAATTACATTAAAGGTGTAGATTGCTTTGGATACTATAGACATTTTAATAACATTTGTTCTTCCAGTCCATGAACATGGACAATTTTTCCATTTCTCTGTGTCATCTTCACTTTCTTGCATCAATAGTTTATAGTTTTTGGAATATAGGTCTTTCACCTTCTCAGTTAAGTAATTCCAATAGAATAGGATCCATGAATCAGAAAAGATGAATATCTACCATTTACATTAACATGGATGGATGGGAGGGTATTGTACTAAGTGAAATAAGTCAATCAGAGAAACACAATTATCATACGGTTTCAAAGATATATGGAAAAGAAGGAATAATGCAGAGGACAATGGGAGGGAACTGAATGGGAAGAAATCAGAGAGAGAGACAAACCATATGAGACTCTTGACTCCAGGAAACAAACTGAGGGGTACAGAAAGGGAGGTAGGTGTGGGGATGGGGTAAGTGGGTGATGGACATTAAGGAGGGCATATGATGTGATGAACACTGGATGTTATAATGAACTGATGAACCATGGAACATTATATTAAAACTAATGATGTACTGTATCTTGGCTAATTGAATTTAAATAAATAAAAAATAATTTAAGACCTAAATGGGGTGGAGGGTGTGAACACAGTCCAAGCCCTTCCTCCTTGAGTGAAAGACCAGAAGGAAAAACAGCTCCTGGGGGTAGGGGCAAGATGGCAGAGAAGTGGAAGTCCTTGTTTCAATGGATCCCCTGAAGTGAGCTAAATACCTACCAGAACACTCTGAGCACACATGAAATCAGTTTGAGAAGTAAGATTATACACTTCTGGATCTTTACGAGGGCAGAAGATCATCAGCAGAGAGGTAAATCAAAGTGAGAGCACTTGGACTGATATCGGAGGATAAACAGAAGGGGGAGGGAGACACCAGAAGTGACACACTGGAAAGTAATACCACAATATGAAAGTGTCCTGTGCTTGGAGACCAGCATTAACTTGGAGTCTTGTTTTTTTTTTTTTAAAGATTTTATTTATTTATTTCACAGAGGGAGAGAGATCACAAGGAGGCAGAGAGGCAGGCAGAGAGAGAGGGGGAAGCAGGCTCCCTGCCGAGCAGAGAGCCCGATGCGGGCCTCGATCCCAGGACGCTGAGATCATGACCTGGGCCGAAAGCAGAGGCTTTAACCCACTGAGCCACCCAGGCGCCCAACTTGGAGTCTTGTTAAAAGCACTCAAAAAGAGCAAAAGGTTGTAAGGGGCAACTGGTGGAATCAGGTGGCCATAGGCATGGTCCTAAGCCCACAGTCCCAGGATGGTCAAAGCCAGCAACCACCTATGCCTGAAAGAGACCAATGGGGGCCCCTGTCTGTGGTCCCTGAGCCTGCAGCTTTCCACTGCCTTGGATGGGCGCACCAACCCTCGTGGCTGAGAGAAGCTGGTATGGGTGCCAGCCTGCAGTCTCTGAATCTGTTGGCATCAGTGACTTACACCACTGCCAAGTCACGGGTGTGGACCCCAGACAGCAGTCCCCACAGCTGCCAGGACCAGGCTCCCAGGAACCAAGATCGCTTGCAGTCTTGGTGGCACAGGGGTGTAGAGACTAGCGGGGGCCTCGGGCAACCACTGAGATGGTGGCTGGGAGTGCACACCTCCTGTGGGAGGTGGCAGTGTTCAGCGGAGATAGCAGAGGGGGAGTCTGTGTATTCTGGAACATCCGGGGGAGCACACTGAGGCTTCTGTCTGAGGCAAAGAACTGGGGGCAGAGTTTTTGGGCTTTTTTTCACTAGGACTCTGAAAAACCTCAAAAAGCCACCCAAGAACAAAAACCCCCAGCGAACAAAAACCTGAAAAACTGGTTTCCACAAAGCCCAGCCCCTTCATAGGGGGCAGGGCAACTCAACCCAAGCAAGACTGACTGAAAAGCAGCATGGCAGGCCCCTGCCCCCAGAAGACAAGCCAAAAGAACAAGAGGACAATAACCACAGGGTCTCCATAAAACTGTAAAACCCCAACATCAGGGGAAAACAATATATTAAACCCCTGGTATTGCCCCAAATCCTGTATGTTTTATAGATACAGCTTTTTTAAATTCCTTCTCACGATTCTTCTTCTTTTATTTTTTAACCTACTTACCATTATAACTAGATATTTAATACAACATATTTCATAATAACTTTTTTAAAAGATTTTATTTATTTATTTCTGAGAGAGAGAGAGAGAGAGAGAGAGAGAGAGAGAGAGAGAGAATGCACACAAGCAGGCAGAGTGGCAGGCAGAGGGAGAAGCAGGCTCCCTGCCGAGCAAGGAGCCCAATGTGGGACTCGATCCCAACACACTGGGATCATGACCTGAGCTGAAGGAAGCTGCTTAACCAACTGAGCCACCCAGACGTCACTCATAATAACTTTTTAACTTGAACTTTTTTCTTACATATACCTGGGTTTCTTTTTCTTGTTTTCTTCTTGTTATATATATAGATAAAAGTTTCAAGGTAATCCTTTTTCCCTATTCAATACTATCCCTATATATAAGCCAGTTTTTATTTCTATATAATTCTCTACATTTGAGTCCTTTAACAAAGATAACAAGATACACCCAGGAAGTACTGAAATAAAATTCCTTGCCCACATCAAGGGTTTATAATCACCTTCCCATCTTATTCTTCTGTCAGTGTTTCTGTGAATTTGTTTTTGTTTTTATACCATATAAATCTTATTCATGGGGTCCATTTTGGCTGGATTTTTCTTCTTTTTTCTTTCTTGTCTCTTAATTTTGTCAGTCTTTTTATTTGTTTGTGTTTGGTTTATGTATCTTTCTTTTTTTTAGTGTATCTTTCAAATCTTACTATTGGGACTCATTTTGGCTGGGTTTTTCTTTTTCACCTCCTTTTTCTTTCTTTTTTTTTCTTTTCTCTTTCTTTTTGGTGGTGACTTCCAATTGCTCTGAAACTTTCCAAGGGAAACTTTGACTGAATTGTTATTAATATATTCAGCTATACATCCCCTCAACCAACTCTCACCAAAATGACTAGGAGGAGGAAAACCCAGTAGAGGAAAAAATCAGAGACTGTGACCTCTGCCACAGAACTATTGGATATGGACATAAACAATATGTCAAAAATGGAATTCAGGGTAAAAATTGTCCAGCCCATGGCTAGATTGGAGAAGACCATTAGTGGCAACATAGAATCTCTAAGGGCAGAAGTTGAGAGCTGATCTGGCAGAAGTCAAAAATACTATCAAGGAGATTGAATCCAATCTAAATACTCTAAGAGCTGGGATAACCAAGCAGAAGTTCGAATTAGTGATCTAGAAAACAGGCTGATAGAAAAGAAGGATCAGGAGGAGGCCTAGAACAAACAACTTAGAAGCCATGAAAACAGAAATAGGGAAATAAACGACACCATGAAACGTTCCAATGTCAGAATGATTGGGATCCCTGAGGGGGTGGGGAAAGAGAAAAGACTAGAAGATATAGTAGATCAAATACTGGATGAAAATTTCCCTAATCTGGGGAATGGAGCAGGTGTTCATGTCCTAGAGGCAGAAAGGACACCCCCCAAGAACAACGAGTCTAGAAAGACCCCCAGACACTTAATTGTGAGATTCACAAATCTTAAATTCAGACTGGAGTTTTTAAGGGTGGCTAGGGGGAAGAGATTTCTTACATATAGAGAAAGGACCATCAGAATAACGTCAGACCTGTCCACAAAAACCTGGCAAGCCAGAAAGGGCTGGCAAGACATATACAGGGCACTAAATGAGAAGAACATTCAGCCAAGAATACTTTATCCAACAAGGCTGACATTCAGAATGGATGAAGAGATAAAGAGCTTCCAAGACTGGCAAGGTCTAAAAGATTATGTGACCAAGAAGCTGGAACTTCAAAAAAATATTAAGGTGAGTTCTATAAAAAAAGAAGGAACCCAAGAGTGACATAGAACAGAAAGTTACAGAGACAATGCATAGAAACAAGGACTTCACAGGCAACATGGTGTCAATAAATACTTACCTTTCAATAATCACTCTTAACATGATCAACATAAATGCTCCCATAAAAAGGCACAGGGTTGCAGACTGGATGAAACGACAGGACCTGCTCATATGCTGTCTACAAGAAAAACATTTTGAACCTAAATATACATCCAGACTGAAAGTGAAGGGATGGAGAACCATCTTTCATGCCAAAGGACTCAAAAGAAAGCTGGGGTAGTGATTCTTATATTAATGAAGACACATCAGTCCAAAACCTATGGGATATGGCAAAGGCAGTCCTATGGGGGAAATACATAGCCGTCCAATCCTCACTCAAAAAAAAAATTGAAAAACCCCGAATACACCACCTTTCTTTACACCTTAAGGAACTAGAAAATCAAAAACAAATTAAGGGCAACCACATGCACAAGAAGAGAAATAATTAAGATTAGAGCAGAGACCAATGAGTTAGAAACTAGAGATACAGTAGAACACATCAACGAACCTAGACGCTGTTTCTTTGAAAGAAATAATAAGATTGTTGAACCACTGGCCAAACCAAACTAAAAGAAAAGAGAGAGGACACAAATTAATAAAATTATGAATGAAAAGGGAGAGATCACGACTAACACCAAGGAAATATGAACAATCATCAGAAACTATTGTCAACACCTATATGCCAATAAGTTAAACAACCTAGAAGAAATGAATACATTCCTGGAAACCTATAAACTTCCAAGACTGAGACAGGAAGAAATTGACAACCTGAATAGACAAATATCTAGTAACGTGATTAAAGCAGTGATCAAAAACCTCCCCCAAAATAAGAGGCAAGTACACGAGAGGCTCCCTGGGGAATTCTACCAAACATTCAAAGAAGAAATAGTACCTACACTCCTGAAACTGTTCCAAAAATAGAAACAGAAGGAAAACTTCCAGACTCTTTCTATGAAGCCAGCATTACCTTGATCCCCAAACCAGTCAAGGACCCCATCAAAAAGGAGAATTTCAGACCAATATCCCTGATGAATAGGGATGCCAAGCTTCTGAACATGATCCTAGCTAATAGGGTACAAAGTACATTAAAAAGGTTATCTACCATGATCAGGTGAGATTTATCCCTGGGATGCAAGGATGGCTCAACATTCGCAAAGCAATCAGTGTGATAGAGCAAATCAATAAGAGAAGAGAGAAAAACTACATGGTCTTCTCAATTGATGCAGAAAAAGCATTTGACAAAATACAGCATCTGTTGCTGATTAAACTTTTCAAAGTATGGGGTAGATGGAATATTCCTCAACTTCATAAAATCTGTCTATGAAAGACACACAGCGAATGTCACTCTCGGTGGGATAGTGGGAAAAACTGACAGCATTCCCATTGAGATCAGGAACACGACAAGGATGCCCAGTCTCAGCACTGTTGTTCAACATAGTAATAGAAGTCCTAGAAACAGCAATCAGACAACACAAAGAAATAAAATGTATTCAAATGGGCAAAGAAGTCAAAATCTCTCTCTTCACAGATGACGCAATATTTTACATGGAAAACCTAAAAGACTCCAGCCCCAAACTAGTAGAACTCACACAGCAATTCATTAATGCAGTAGAATACAAAAATCAATGCATAGAAATCAGTTGCTTTCTTTTACACTAGTAATGAAAATATACAAAGGGAAATTAGAGAATCAATTCCATTTACTATAGAACCAAGGAGATAAGATTTCTTAGAATACACCTAACCAAAAAGGTAAAGGATCTCTGCTTGAGGAACTACAGAACACTCATGAAAAAAATTGTAGAAGATACAAAAAGATGGAAAAGCATTCCATGCTCATGGATTAGAAGAATAAACATTGTAAAAATGTCTATACTGCCCAGAGCAATCTATATTTTCAATGCCATCCTGATCAAAATTCCACTGGCATATTTTAAGTGCTGAAAAAAGCAATCCTAATATTTGTATGGAACCAGAAAAGAACCTGAATCGCTAAGGAAATGTTGATAAAGAAAGACAAAGCTGAGGGTGTCACGTTGCCTAATTTCAAGCATTACTACAAAGCTGTGATCACCAAGACAGCATGGTACTGGCACCAAAAGAGACACATAGACCAATGGAACAGAGTGGAGAGTCCAGATATGGACCCTTAACCCTATGGTCAATTTTTGATAAAACAGGAAAAAATATCCAGTGGAAAAAAGACAGTCTCTTCAATAAATGGTGCTGGGAAATTGGACAGCTATGTATAGAAGAATGAAATTGACCATTCTCTGACACCATATACAAAGATAAACTGGAAATGGATGAAAGACCTCAATGTGAGGCAGTAAACTTTCAAAATCATAGGGGAGAACATAGGCAGTAACCTCTTGGACATTGGCCACAGCAACTTTTTTCAGACACATTTCCAAAGACAAAGGAAACAAAAGCAAAATGAACTTTTGGGACTTCATCAAGATAAAAAGCTTCTGCACAGCAAAGGAAAGTCAACAAAACAAAGATGCAACCCACGGAGAGGGAGAAGATATTCACAAATGGCACTACAGACAAGGGCTGATATCCAATATCTATAAAGAACTCCTCAAGCTCACCGCCCCCCCCCAAAAAAACCAGATAAGCATGTCAAAGAAACCGGCAGATGGCATGAACAGACACTTCTCCAAATAAGACTTACAAATGACAAACAGACACATGAAAAAATGTTCATCATAGCTAGCCATTAGGGAAACTCAAATCAAAGTCACATTGGGATATCACCTTACACCAGTTAGAATGGCCAATATCAACAGGACAGGAAACAACCAGTGTTTGAGAAGATGTGGAGAAAGGGGAACCCTCTTTCACTGCTTGTGGGAATGCAAGTTGGTGCAGCCACTTTGGAAAAGAGTGTGTAGAGTCCTCAAAAAATAAAAAATATAGGTACCCTATGATGCTGTAATTACACCACGGGTTATTAACCCCAAAGATACAGAAGTAGTGAAAGAAGGGCTATATGCACCCCAAAGTTTATAGCAGCAATGTCCATAGTCGCCAAACTGTGGAAAGAGCTGAGATGCCCTTCAACAAACAAATGGATAAAGAAGTTGTGGCTGATCTATACAATGGAATACTACTCAGCCATCAGAAAGGATGAAGACCCATCTTTTGTATCAACATGAATGGATCAGATGAGGGGAGAATTCAAGAGATAATTAATAGCAAAATATGAATCAATATTAGAAAAATTAGGATCCCAGGAGAAGAGAAAAAGAGAGAAGGGCAGAAGGTATATTGGAGCAAATTATAGTACAAAATTTCCCTAATTTGTCGAAGGGAACAAGCATCAAAATCCAGGAGGCACAGAGAACTCCACTCAAAATAAATAAAAATAGGTCCACACCCTGTCATCTAGTAGTAAAACTTATAAGTCTTAGTGACAAAGAGAACATCCTGAAAGCAGCTTTGGACAAGAGATCTGTAACATACAATGATAGATATATTAGACTGACAGCAGACCTTTACACAGAGACCTGGCAGGCCAGAAAGGACTGGCATGATATATTCAGAGCACTAAATGAGAAAAAATATGCAGCCAAGAATACTATATCCAGCGAGGCTGTCATTGAAAATTGAAAGAGAGTAAAACCTTCTGGGACAAACAAAAACTAAAGGAATTTGCAAACACCAAGCCAGCCATACAGGAAATATTTAAAGGATTCCTCTAAGCAAAGAGAGAGCCTAAAAGAAACATAGACCAGAAAGGAAGAGACATAATACACAGTAACAGGCACCTCACATGCAATACAATGGCACTAAATTCATATCGCTAAATAGTTACCCTGAATTTAAATTGTCTAAATGACACAACTAAAAGACACAGGGTATCAGAATGGGTGGGAAAAAAAAGACCCATTGATACGCTGTCCACAAGAAACTCATTTTAGAGCCAAAGGCACCTCCAGATTTAAAGTGAGGGGTTGAAAAACAATTTACCATGCTAATGGACAGCAAAAGAAAGCTGGAGTGGCAATCCTTACATTAGATAAATTAGATTTTAAGCCAGAGACTATAGTAAGAGATGAGGAATGACACTATATCACACTTAAAGGATCTGTCCATCAAGAAGATCTAACAATTGTAAATATCTATGCCCCTAATATGGGAGCGGCCAATTATATAAACCAATTAATAAAAAAATCAAAGAAACATATTGACAATAATACAATAAGAGTAGGGGACTTTAACATCCACCCTTACTGAAAAGGACAGATCATCTAACCAAAATATCAACAGGGAAATAAAGGCTTTAAATGACACCCTGGACCAGTTGGACATCACAGATATATTCAGAACATTCCATCCCAAAACAACAGAACACACATTCTTCTCTAGTGCACATGGAACATTCTCGAGAAGAAATCACATCCTCAGTCAAAAAGCAGGTCTCAACAACTACCAAAGATTGGGATCATTCCCTGCATATTTTCAGACCATAATGCTCTGAAACTAGAACTCAATCACAAGAGAAAAGTTGGAAAGAACTCAAATATATGGAGGCTAAAGAAAATACTACTAAAGAATGAATGGGTCAACTGGGAAAATAAAGAAGAATTTTAAAAATTCTTGGAAACAAATGAAAATGAAAACACAACTGTTTAAAATCATTTGGACAAAGCAAAGTCTGTCCTGTGAGTTAAGTATATAGCAATACAAGCTGATCTCAAGTACACAACCTAATCCTACACCTAATGGAGCTGGAGAAAGAATAGCAAATAAAGCCTAAACCTAGCAGGAGAAGAGAAATAATAAAGATCAGAGCAGAAATCAATGAAATAGGAACCAAAGGAACAGTAGAACAAATCAACGAAACGAGGAGCTGGTTCTTTGAAAGAATTAATAAGATTGAAAAACCCCTGGCCAGACTTATCCAAAAGAAAAGAGAAAGGACTCAAATTAATAAAATCATGAATGAAAGAGGAGAGATTATATCCAACATCAAAGAAATACAAACAATTCTGAGAACGTATTATGAGCAACTCTACACCAGCAAATTTGACAATCTGGAAGAAATGGATGCATTCTTAGAGAAATATAAACTACCAAAACTGAACCAGGAAGAAATTGAAAACCTGAATAGACACATCACCAGTAAGGAGATTGAAACAATCATCAAAAATCTCCCAACAAACAAGAGCCCAGGGCCAGATGGCTTCCCAGGGGAATTCTTCCAAAAATTTAAAGTAGAATTATTACCTATTCTCCTGAAACTGTTCCAAAAATATAAATGGAAGGAAAACTTCCAAACTCATTTGATGAGGTCAGCATTACCTTGATCCAAAATCCAGGCAAAGACCCCATCGAAAAGGAGAAGTACAAACCAATATACTTGATGAACACGGATGCAAAAATCCTCTACAAAGTACTAGCCAATAAGATCCAACAGAACATTAAAAGGATTATTCACCACATCCAAGTGTGATTTATTCCCAGACTGCAAGGTTGGTTCAACATCCGCAACCCAATGTGATATCATGATATTAATAAAAGAAAGAACAAGAACCATATGATCCTCTCAATAGATGCTGAAAAAGCATTTGACTAAGTACAGCACCCTTTCTTCATCAAAACTCTTCACAGTGTAGGCATAGAGGGTACATACCTCAACATCATCAAAGCCATCTATGAAAAACTCACAGCTAATATCATTCTCAATGGAGAAAAACCGAGAGCTTTTCTCCTAACGTCAGGAACATGGCAGAGCTGTCCACTATCACCAGTGCTATTCAACACAGCACTAGAAGTCCTAGCCTCAGTAATCAGACAACAAAAAGAAATAAAAGGAATCCAAATTGGCAAGGAAGAAGTCAAACTCTCACTCTTTGCAGAAGATATGATACTTTATGTGGAAAACCCAAAGGACTCCACTCCAAAACTGCTAGCACTCATACAGGAATTCAGTAAAGTGTCAGGATATAAAATCAATGCACAGAAATCAGTTGCATTTCTATATACCAACAACAAAACAGAAGAAAGAGAAATTAAAGAGTCAATCCCATTTACAATTGCACCCAAAACCATAAGA